>VZUI01028472.1:0-51110 GCA_013401135.1 Cettia cetti
TAACAGTTCTGTAAACATTACTTTGTTTACATGAAATTTCTGACTCCAAGGCTGAAGGCTGGAAAACAAGGCGACAATCTCATTTCACCATTGTCCCCAGAGAGTATGTTGATACCAGGTAGGTCATTGCCAGATTTATTATTCTAACACAACATGTTTTCATCAGCATTTTTTTTTTAATAGAAAAGTAGTATTCTGCTATGATAGCCAAAGATTAGCTCTGGTTATCTCAAAGAGTATACCCAAACCCCTCATCCTTCATAGCTAAGACACAAGGCTGTTGCCATTGTAAAGGATTAATACAGTGGCTGCTTCTTCGACCCCAGGTTATTCTTAGTGATTGCCCCTGTGATCCAGATCCTGGTCATAGTTTCAGAAACTTAAACACCATAGGACAGTGTAAACTGTCTCAATACACAAGTAATCTAGCCAAGAATCAGTTGACTTACTAGGCAATGCAGAAAGTAAAGAAATCCTGATCCAGTACCTGAATGGCTGTAAACTTGGATGAAATTTGACATGATAAAACTCACCGAAGTTTTTCTCATGATTTCTGCTCTTTGACAGGAAACGAGTACCGTACATTGGCACTTTTCTTTCAAAGAAAGGCTTCAAGAGCTCTGAATGCTTTCACTTGAAGAAGATGGGTTTATGCCAGCTCTTTGGCATGACCTCCACTGACCCCCAACGCCCAGCCAGGGGTTCATGTCTTCCACAAGATGGCTTCAGACCACTCATCACACTGTGGTCTTCTGTATTCTGATCTATTCCCTATTGCTAGCTCAGAGATGGAAGCCTTTCCCACACCAAAGTATCAGGAAAGTTTTGAGCTTATTTCAGTTTTGTTGCCTGCTTTCAGGCATGGCTGAGTGGCTGACTGCCCTGGGAACAGGTTCTGTGCCTTTCGCTAGAAGGGAATGGTGCAAGTACAGCTGTTGTGCATAGGGTAGAGAGGTGCATTTTGTGGCAGCCATGTGAGTGAAAGAGGGTTTAGTTCTGTTTTGGTTTTTTTCTTTAAAGAAGGTAAATTTAATATTTCATTATTTGAGCCATGCTGCTTTCAAATCTGTCCTCTGAGAAACTGAGATCACCGCAGCCTGGAGACAAGGGAATTACAATTCGAGACTAATAAATTTTGGTCTGACCTAGAGCAGCTATGAATCATAAATAACCCCTCTTACTTCACTCATGTGAAGCTAACCACCATGGTGTTTCAGACACTGAACACTGCCCGTGACCTCTTTCCCTGGAAGGACAGTTGGATAGAAAATTTGTGTCTAGTGAAGCATTCCTGCTAGCCCAAATCCTTTCTATTAATTCAAAATACAATAAAAAAGATAGGGTCTTGTACTCTGGAGAAGAGGACCAGTCTTAATACATTCTACTTTCTCTCCAAACTTTTCAACTTGAAAACAAAATTCCTCCTCATCTTTCCTTTGCTGAGATAATCTCAGCAGGTTTCTCAGAAAACAAATGAAACAAAACTGTAACCTGGATGTCCAACGGAACTTGAGCATGTTCATTTATAGGCCTCCTACTTCCCAATAAAACAATGACTTAGTGTCATCCAAAAGAATTCTCTTGTCCCTCAATTCCCATCAAGCATGTTAGAATCTGCTGCTACCCAGCAAGGGTTAACAGCTTTACAGCATTATGCAGTTCACCCTGACAGCACTTCACCAGAGTCGGGAGGATGAGCCAGGCAGTAGAAACTGGATGGACAGTTAGAAGTAATTTACAACAAAGGCTGGATTTGTGCAGAAGCATTGGCATATAACACGCAATTATGTTCAACACATTTTGAAAATTAGGTCCTAAATGTTAAAATCAGATTTGAACTACAGGTAAAACTGATATTTGGCATGATTTGTCCCCATTCTTGCAGGACAGACAAAACCAGCATTCAGTTCCAAAGGCTTCCAAAAGCAATTCTCATCTTTAAACCTGCTGACCTCCTACATTCAGAACCAGCTCAGACTGTTCCTTGTTGCTCACATGCACTCCTTTGTAAATCACACAAAGCACTCCATTTCTTGCACTGTCATTAGAGCACACATCAGATTCAAAATCAAAACTTTGTCTCCAGCATTCTCACATATACCATGACTGCTTGCCCACTAGGGGACTCCTGATATTCTCATCTACCTTCATGAAAGATTAGTTGTCACTTCAAGCCCTCCAGCCACCTGGAACATGGAAATTCCATTTACATAAATTCAGGGCCCAGGTTGTTTCTCTGCTCTCCCTGGCTGTCATAGCAGCCTAATTCATGGGTGGTCACGTCAGCCCTTCACCCTCACATGGTGCCTTCGAGTTACAAACAGCAAATACAAAACTGAAGAAGAGAAAACACATTCTTCAGTTTGGCACTGAACAATGGCATATAAAACCTAAGGAATTTTTTATAATCAGAGGGGTTTAAAAGAGACAGAAAGCTACACTGAAAATAACTTACACACAAATTAATAGTTCTTCTCTCTAATACTGATTTTCATGGAAGTCACCTTTACCTAGTAGTCAACCTCTGGAAAACCACTGGTATCTTAGGGATCTTACTAGCTGTCTTCTACAGAATAGATTACTTAAACATTTCAACCTTGGAATAAACGCCTTGGGAAGCTTCAAATGTTGCCTTTACACATCAAACAGCATCCAAATCAATTGTTGGCATAAACAACAGTCAAGCTGCCTTCTCTTCTTGCCAGAAGAATTAGGTCCAATGGGACTTAGCGATCATAATTTTTTCCACCATAGCTTCCAGCTCAAGACTTCCCACCAAGCAGCCACCCATTTTTTGTGGGCTCCAGCCATGGTATGATTTCCAAGAGACTCAATCTCAAGCCTAGGAAGGCAAGGGCGTGGGTACAGCTTCACTGTGAGACATGGCAGATGATTCTCAGAAATCTGCAGGAATTAGTTTTGTGCAAACTTGAGATTAATTTGATCCTCTTTGAATTTCCATGTAACTGGCAGAACTCTTATATTACAGCTGCCTTCTCCTCATTTAGTGTATAGCTCAAAACCTAATATTAATAATATCCATCTATTAACATTTCACAGTGAGTTATTTGTTTAGTAGCAAAGAAAAGTGATTAAAATATACAAATGGTGAAAATCACCTTCTCATCCTCTGCAGTGCTGTATAATTCATGCTGAAGTACAAATGAGATTACAGCTCATTTGTACTTCAGGGACTGTCTCTAGGATGAGTTACATTTGTCCCTTTCCCTTTCCTGTTATAAACTTTGTCAAGACAGTAGAATGATATGTCCCATTTGATGTCTCCTTCACAATATTTGTCAGACTACTGCAATAATATAGTTGCTGGATAACCATATACACATCATGAATTATTTGTTGATGTAAGGAAAGTGTTCTTGCATTCTCTTTGAGTAATCTGTCCTTCCCTTTAAATCCAGACACAGGTATTAAGCACCATTATTTCTTTTTACTGCTTTTAGGGTGAGATTTGCTATGCTCATCCTTTTGTTTGGAAGTGGAAAAAGAGAAGGGTGTGTGCAGCAGAATGGCAGACACAGTGTATCACTTCGCTAATTGCAAGGAGGGATCCAGGTGCTGGCAGAGATCAAACCTACTAATACAATAAGACCAGCCCTAAAGGGCAAATAATTGCAGCAGATAAATCACTGTTCAATAAACACACCATTAGAACAGCCTCTACCCCTGAGCAAACAGCTTTGAGAAAACTTATCTTCTTATGCAAGCATTTGTGCAGGATTAATAGTCATCAGCTAACAGCATTTTTTTAACTAATGTCAAAAATGGATATGCTCCATTTGATCTGATATGGCTGCTGCTGAGTAAATGCAAATAGGAAAAGAAAATGAAAAAAATGAACGCATGACAATTGGACGCAATGTTTCAAAATTAATGAGAAAAGGAAGGAACAAACATTATGCTGTTTAGTTTGCACTACTAGGAATGCCTCACATGGCAGGATACTTGAAAGGAGGGTCAAGTGATTACCCTAAACAAACAATCTTGTTATTTTAGGGATTCTGTTTAAAGACTTACCTGCCACTCGTTGGTTGGAAACTGTGTGAGAACAGGCTCACTCCTGTCATCATCAATGCATCATAAGTCCGACTGGACTCGAAATTACATGGTTTTGAACACTGGGCCATAGTTGGGAAGCGCAGCTCCAGGTTGACTCCTGAAGGAACTGCTCCTCTCTGGGGTGGGACCCACTGGAGCCAAGGAAACATGCAGCAGGAGTTAGAGTTTCTCTGACCCTCTCCCACCCCTGAAGGCCAGGACAACTAAATGCAAACTTTGAACACAAGTGAGTGGGGGCTGAGGGTAAGTAGAATGTGATTGGAACCAAGACATAGAGATCAGGGGGATCCCAGTCCTACAACCCTAGAGCTCCTCAGACAGCTTAGCAGCAGATGACTATAAGCAGGTACCTATCATGAGCTTTCATGGCTGTCTCTGCTTGTCTGCCAGCAGTAATCTGTGTTTACAGGGGGAGCTGCAGCTGTAGAGGGGAGATGGTTTTGCTTCACTCTGGGTGCACCAAAAGCAGTTATGTTCTGGCAGTGCTGCTGCTGGTGCCAGCCATGCTGGAGAGGGCCCAAAGGAGTGTACCAGAGAAGCAAAGGAAAGAAGGCCAGCTGAATCAGAGTGACAGCAGAAGAAAAGCTCAGATTTAAGCATTCCGCCTATGGCATGAAGACACCACAGGAATTAGGGAGTTTGTGATGTATGCTATGTCATGGGGATATAAGACCAACCCTTGTGCTGCAACCCAAAGATCATTCCAGTGCACTTCACTGTCAGACCCAGATTTGGCAGGGCTGGGAGCAAGGGACTCCAGGAAAATGCTGGAACTAGCAAGGACACAGAACATGCAGCCAAGCAATCACACAGAGGGAGCACAAGAATATGCCATCCCCTCAACAGCAAGGAAGAATGAAGTGGCCAGCCTAACATGCCACTTAGGGAGGAAGAAAAAATGTACCAGTAGAAAGCTGGGTCAAAAGCAGCAGCAAGCTCACTGGGAAAAGGCAATCTTTCCATGACTCCCAATTCAACAAACCTGTTTATGAAGAGGGGGAAGGAAGTGAATTTGCCACTGATAACTCCTGAATAGGAAACACATTTGTTCCTCCCAAGTGAAAGAGCCAAGGGGTTCACTGTAATACATATTTCTGCATCAGACAATTGATAACACATGACAGCTAACAATTAACAGTAGAGACTTGTGCCTCCACAGAGAGACACAGAGATGGCCACCAGCAGGGTGGCCAGGGCAGCCACAGGTGCAGAGTGGGTTGCAGACCTTATCTGACCCACACACTCAGCAACTCAAGAGCTCCTCTCTGCTACAAATGACGCAGAAACCATTTTAGCTCTGTTGTAAACTGAATGTCATGAGACATCTGTGCACTCACTGCATCCTTCTTCAAGAGGTTTGCAAGCTTAAGAATCCTAAATGATAAAGAAATCAAAAGAAGGAGACTATCATTCACGCCACTCACAAAAAAATTAACGTTTCTCACCACACAAACAGAAGCAGCAATATGGCAGTCACATTTGTATTTTGAAAGAAAACAGTAGCAATAATGCTGTCATTTTTTTCAGAGATTAAAAATTCTTCAAAGACACTTTTTTATTGCTGTTTTAAATATGTATTTCCAAATGTGAAATATAGGCATGAATATTGTGTACCAGTTTAAGAAAAAACCAACAAAATAGATACAACTGTGACAGTGACCAGATGCCAGAAGAGAATAAGAACAGAGGAAGCATAATGATACTAATTCATCCCCCCTAATACCACCCTCCCAGCACCCACCTTTTTCAGCTCAAGAAATGTCCTCCCTATCCCAACATTTTCCTCCCTAAATCATAATTTTTCAGTTAGCCTGTTCATGTGAGAGCAAGATTATAGTCAGCTGTCAATGATTTTCAGCAATGATCCGGTAAGATTTCTTATTTTAGACTAAGAAGGGATACCTCATGCTGATTAAATTTGCCATGAACCAAATACCAAAAGCCAAAAAATAACCAAAAAACACAAGTTAGGCTTACCAGAGGCAAAACACTATCCTGACATCAGTCAGACAACAAAGTAGGAGAAAAAAATCAATGAGCATAGATTCCCCAATGAGAGCCAGTTTTGCATTTGCTGCTCTTTACAAAAGGTGTGTAAGTTGGTGTCACTTTCATACACTTTGAAAGCAAGACAAATATTTACTCATGATTAAATACCTTATTAATGTATTTCCCCTTGTTAGGTACAGCAGTTGTGTTTATGCAAAACCAGAAGAATGTATGAATTCCCAGGAACCATCTTGGGGTTTCACAATGTACTGCACAAGGAAAGCAGGCAGTTGCATAATTATTCCAGCATGACATGTTCATGCATAAAATTAGGCCTTCTCTCCAAGCACTGTCTGTCAATAAGCCCAGCTAGTCTGTAGGAGAGCTGTTCATAACACATTCAATTTTACCTATCAGTATGATGTCCAATTACTTGGGAAAGGGTGAAAGACTTTATGCCACATCTAAACATGACAGACATAACCTTTAAGTACTGGCAAATGCCAAGATGTTGCTGGCGGTAGGCATTCTGAACATGCTTGTGTTTTTCTTCGTACATGATTTCCCTCTTTTTTTTTTTTTTTAAGATAAATGCAAATTGCTAAATATTTTAAAACCCTGCATTATCACATCTCACAAGAAGCAAGTTTGGAAACCAGAAAGAAGTTTTAAACTACCTAACATTTCCTCATGCATTTAATAATAATGTGGGTTCTGTTCCTTCCACAGGTACTGAAGTAGAGTAGCCCTTATCCGATCCCTTGTTTCAGCACACAAGTATAAAGTTCTAAGTTCAACACTAGGTCCAATCACTGAGTCCTGCACAAAACTAAAACAAAACCAAAGAAACAAAAAAACCCCTAAAAACCTAAAATAATTTTGTTGTATTATTCTAAGTAAAACACATCAAAAGCCTTTGTTCCATCTCCAAAGGATAAAGCTGATCTGTACCACACAAATCTTTTGAAAGAGGCCAGCATGTCTTCCCTCTTAATACTTCCCAGCAGGGAGCACAACAGCAGGTCTAGTTTATCTTAATTATCTATCTTTATCTCCATAGGAGAAGAGATTACTGCCAGTGTGTTGCTGGCTAGAACAGAAGAAGCCAAAGAGCACAAGCCATTTCCCTTTTTCCACAGCTTCTCTCACAGCTCTGGTGACTGCAATAGGAAAAACTGATGGAGGGAGTGGAGACCAGGAGAATGATCCTTCTGTTGTTTTGGGTTATACATTGCAGGTGAAAGTGCATGGTCAGAGTCACAGTGTGTGTAAAGAAAGAAAAAATTTCTCTTTGTAAAGGAGGATGTGTTTTATCCTTGCTTACCACATAGGAAAACAACAAAGAGAAAGCCTACTGCAGCCACTGAGCCGAAAAAAAGAGAGCTAGAGAGTATAAGGGATATACAGTGCTGAGTGCCCTTAGGACAAAATGTGGCTTTCAAAATGTTCATTTTATAGGGTGGCATGTATGGCAGTCCTTTCTGCATTAGGAAAGTTACCTTTCTGATAGTTATTGGCTCTAGGCAACACCATACTGCTGCTTCTCTTCCAGCTAGCTTAAGGAGCAGGTGTTTATGTTCCAGGGAAGCTGCTGTGGCACTTGATTTGAAACCTATGGGTTTTTGGAAATTGCAGTTTTGTTGCTTTGGGGCAATACTTTTTAAGTATCATGGTTGATGGTGTAACTAATGTGCCCTGTTTTTTGGTTCTTTGCCATTAGGAGGACCCAATTCTGGTTTTCAGCAGAACATCATGAACTGTCTTAGCAGTCTGATATGCTGCTCAGAAAAGTTGATGGGAAGTAGAACAAGATTCTCATGTGCTTCCTAGCACCTAATTACTGAATCACAAATAAGATTGTGACATAAATCTGAGTTACCATTTTCTTATATGCTTTGCTCATCTGTGGTGGTTTTTCCAAGACTGCCTTTCTCTTAACTCTTCATGCTCCTGAGGAATAATCTTTTTTTGCATCATTTGCATCTTGATCAGAACTCATAACTTAGCAGTAATTTCCAGAAATGTTAATGGAAATATTTAGCACATAAGACTCAATAGAAATACTTTGTAGAGGTAAAACATGGAATTTGGAGCCTTCCAGTTCATCCCAAAAATTTACCTCTCACTGACCTCACTTCTGCTTCACATATTAAGTAAACATAAACACAAAATCACTGCCTTACTGGCCTAATCTGGATGATGATGATGATGATGATTATTCCTCTGTGTATTATTTTGCATGAGAAATTAAAACACAGTTCAGTCACCTTTTGCTGCCTATTTCATATGATGGGCAGTAACTGGTGGTGAATAATTTTTCTTTAACATTAGGAGCTGTATTATGGTGCACATCTCAGCCCATCAGATGAACTTTGAGGATTATGACAATCTGCATGTCTTTTTCATATAATGGGCTGTGGATAGAACTTCTTGCCTTTGCTCTAGCTCTTACATAAAGACACAGTCAGTGGACTGGGTCATTGCTAAAAAGGAAGATCTGGCCCTAAGGTTTCTCAGTTTAAAGGGAAAACATAAGCTGACCATAAAGCAAAATCAATGTTGATGAGTAGCTTCTCCCTTACCTTTGTGCAGCAAAGGGTAGATTTGCAGGACTGAAGTCAGCAGGAAATCCTTTCAAGCAGCTTTGAAAATTTTAGCCAAGAATTCTTTCCTAGCAAACTTTTGGCAGCATGTGCACACCCTTCTGTTTCATAGGGAAGGATTAAAAAAGAAGATACCAGTAATAATAATATATTGATTTCAAAAGCTGGCAGGTTTCCTTCCTCCGAATCAGGAAGGACCCTTGAGCCAGCTGGACAGTCTGAATACTGGTTATCAATGCTCTTTTCCAAGACAGAAGTCATTTGATAACTTATTTCAAACATAAATCTTTGTCTCTTTGAAATATGATCTATATCTTGTGGCTGTCTATAAAAAAACATATCTGAGAAAGACCTCAATTCTGACTGGGGCCTTCAGGACAATACAGCTGATAAATTCAAGTGATGATCATAATGACTGCTTTAATAAGCTGTAAAATTCCGACTGTTGGCCTGTAGCCAACAAGTGAACTGGTTGCCTGTTTCACTGTTCTGAGAACTTCACAAAAGTCTGACAAATCTAAATTTTATTCTGAGACCTGTGTTTGAGGTTCCTGCCACATACAGGCCTCCAGGACTAGTGACCCAGTGTTTGAGCATGGCTTTTATGCCAGAAAGCATGGGGAGATTTCACAGCAGAGATAGTATGAGAGTTTCTGATTAGGAAAATATCCATATCCAAAATATGTACCCACCTGCAGATTTTCAGTGATGGCCCATAACAAATTACTGACTTGCTGAGCTTTTCTCCTGTGAAAAATGTAAAGTGAAGGTGGAAGAGTGATTCAAGCATGGCATTTTTCTTCTGAAGAAATGGAATAGGGAGAGCAACTATGTATCTCTTTCAGCAATCTTTGGCTGATGTGGTGGTGTGTGCTTGGTGAATGGTATTAAAGGAAAGACTCCATTTTGTATCATAGTTGTGCCAATCTTCATCCTGTAAAAAAACAAAACATGCATCACTTGTATTTGTGTTTCATGCTCAAGACTGTTAAACAGCAGTTTATGTAGTGCCAGATTTATTTTTGTTATTATTGTAGATATTACAACAATGTTGCTATAATTTTCACTGTACTCAGAGCTGGAGAAATCCACCTAGGCACAATCATCAAGAACCATTTTCTTGATCTACCCCTGTGTGAATGGAAGGTGTGGTAAAACCCCACAAAAACAGGGGGAAAAGCCATTCATATTGTGCAGTTCCTGCTTTCCTCTCCCATCCAAGGCCTATTTTCTTTTGTAACCAGTTCAGTGACACTTCCAAACAGCTGTATGTTTTCCTTTTCTCTAGCTAGATTTTTCTAAGCAATCAGAATTCTGCGGCAGCATTAAAATTAAAAAAAAATAAGAATAAATAAAATGAGCATTTCAACTACAAGCAGTCTTTGCTCTTTCACTGCAGTATGGCTCCCATCCAAAGCCAATTATGTAAAACAACAGCACCTCGGCACCATTACCACAGCCATCTAAAGGGAAGAATTGCACCTACTCAAAGCTGAAAACATTTTCAAGAAATTTAATTATTTTCTTACTTTCTCGCCTCAAGCATGATTTTTACCTTACTTCACTCTAAAACGCCTTGGGTGTTATTCAGCTAGAACATATGGAACACTATATAAATCCAAGTTGTTGCTAATTTTTACTTAAAAGTCAGGGTTTATTTTCTGTTTTTACTCCTGCCTGTTTACACTCCTTGAAACATCTTTTCCATTGCCCCAGATGTCGCTTCTCACAGTGCTTCATCTTTTGTACATGTAAATCTTGCTTCTTCAGTACTTGTGATTTTTTGCTTCATACAGTGTTAGAGACAAATGCAATGCCAAAAATTAATTGTCAAAGAAAATAGCAAAATTATTTAAGTTCATGCCTTTAAATTTGTATCAATTAACTTTAATGGTCAAAACCTTTTCATCAATTTATGAAACTGTGTAGATCATGATTTCCAAAGGAAGAAGTGACTCTGAGACAGCTCCATATAATAGAGAGATTTCTCTTTGTTTTACAGCTTTCTGTCTTTTACCTACTGTGGAAATAATTTGTAGCTTTTTGTTCTCATATTAGGCTTTCAATGATCTCAGTCAAGAATTCCAAGAATACTGATAAGAGCTGCTGGCAAAGCATGTTCCCTGTTCTGCAGTGGACTCTAAGACAGAATAATCGAAGCATGATTTACTCTCAGATATGGCACTAGTGGTCTCTCTAGAATATATATCAGAGTTATACCCTGGAGGCACAGTGAGTTGTTAAATATTGGCCAAAATTGTTGTGGTCTCCTGGAATGTTTTCATTCAATGACTGGGGCACCCAGAAGCTGTACTCATATCCAAAGAAAGCTCTTTAGAATGAAGTAATTTTAATTTACAGTATAATGTTTCACACACAAACAACACAATTCTTTGCATACATACTGATGCTGTTTCATGTGTACACTCATACTTCCTAAATGAAAAATGGTTAAAATGAAAGGGCTGAGTGATTTCTTCACTCTCAAGCAAAGGCATAGTGTTTTGTGTCCTCCCATCTTTTGGTTTGTAGTGTGAAAATGCTATGTACAAGTGTAAAAGGAAATAATAATTTTCTGGTTTATGTGTACCCTTTCAGTTTATACACTCTAGGTGAGGACTTCACCTGCCTCCAAATTCTCTCAGGTAGCTGGTACCCCAGAAACCACAAACACTGCTTGTTCCTGGTCAAAGCTATTCCCTTACTGGTTTTGAGACCATGGTTACAAATCATTCCCTTTCAATTAATTTGTCACTCCTATATGTACATTTCTTCACTAACACGAACTGAGAACTGTGAATGAAAGCAGTCATTTGGATGAAAACTCTTTGACTTAGGCACATGATCAGACAACCCCTGAGAGCTGCTGAAGGGAAGAGGAAATGGGAAGACAAGAACAGGAAGAAGAGAGTGGAGGGCACATGGGACTGTACACAGGATTAGAGCAACTATAAGCAGAGGGATAGATCTTGGCCCTGCAGTACAGAATTTTTCTTGGAAAGCAAATGATTAATGCAGTATAGTGCTAACCTGAATTCTTGACATGGAAAAGAACAAATTAGTAGACAAATACAAATTTTGAATGAAGGAAATACATGCTACATTCTAAAGCATGTGTGTTTCTATAAATTGAGCTTGCAGTGCTAATTGGGTAGAGATTAAAAAATCTGGAACTTTATGTCTTGAGCTTCCACTCATTTAACCACCACCTATACTGACCTTGTAGCTCTATGGCTTGTCTTTATACTTGGATATTGCTGAAAAAAATATGGCAAGACCACCACTATGCTCCAAATCACTGGATTCATAAGTAGTCTCTCCGGAATCATTCAGCAGGAATATCAATAGAGGCGTGTTGATGCCTGCTCACAGTAAAGTCCAAATTTTTCACCTCAGGATTATAGCAAAGACCCACGGAAAAGAACAGAGCGACAGCCCCTGCCCTTCAGTAGCACGGTGCTAGGAGGTTGACAGGCAGTTCACTGTCAGTAAATGTTTTAGGTTTGCATGGCAAGGTTTTGGTACCAGGGAACTACAGGGTGGCTTCCCTGGGAAGCTGCTGGAAGCCTCCCCTATGTCCAACAGCATCCATGCCAGACGGCTCCAAGGTGGACCTGTCGCTGGCTGAACGACAGTGGCAATGCCATTGGGTTAAGGAAGGGAAAGAAAGCCTACAGCTGCATTTGCAGTCAGATAGAGGAGTGAGAACCTGTGAGAGAACCAGGAGGAATTGTTCCAGGCACCAGAGCTGAGATTCCCCTGCAGCCTATGTCAAAGATTGTGGTGAGGCAGCTGTTCCTCTGCTGACCACGGAGATCCAGAGTGAAGCAAATAATCACCTGCAGCCCATGGAGAACCCCAGGACAAAGCAGGTGGGTGCCCAAAGGAAGCTGTGACACTGTGGGAAGCCCACATTGAAGCAGGTTGGCTGGTAGGACCTGTGGCCCTGTGGAGAGAGGATCCCATGCTGGAACAGTCTGTTCCTGAAGGACTGCACCCTGTAACCCCTGGGACTGAACCACTCCCCACTGCTCAGGCAGAGAAAGCAGAGAATTTGTGTGTACAATTAAGCCTAGAAAGAAGGAAGTAATGGGAGTAAAGATGTTTTAAGATTTGTTTTTGTTTTCTCATTATCCTACTCTGATTTGATTACTAATAAATTTAACTAATTTCCCCAAGTAGATTCTTTTTTGCCCATGAGAGTAACTGGTAAATAATCTCTCCTTGTCCTTATCTCCCTGTCCCATACCTGTCTTTTCGTGATATTTTCTCTCCTCCGTACAATTGAGGTGAATGACAGAGCAGCTTTGGTGGGCACCTGGCATCCAGGCAGGGAAAATCCATCAAAGTAAATAATAAAAAAGGGGTTCTGTGTGATCCTGTTCCACACGGAACTTCCGAAAGTTCAGTAAGGTCCTACATCAATATATCAGTATTCTTAGCAGTGTGTGTTGCTGCAAGTAATACGTTGTTTTCTTGCTGTCCCTGATTGAAGATGTGCTGTGTGCAATGCTGTTAAGGCACCAGAGAGCTCCGTCAAGGAAAAGAGCAGTTCCTTGTCTTAAAAAACCCTAAGAGGCCTTAAGAAAGGCTTGTTGGTTCTGCACAAACAGAGCAGCATTAAATTATAACCTGAGCTTTTTAGCAGGCTCACTCAAGTACAGCAAATACCAGCTGGAGGGTAAGGAGGGATTTGCTTTCCAAACAGCTAGGAGAGGCATTTATTTCACTAAATTAAACAAATATCAGCCTGTTTATGGCAGCAAAATTCAGCTGGACATCATGAGCTACAGTTTTTATTGTGTGCTTTTCAAGACCTGGCATCCCTGGTGGACCTGAAGGGAGCACAACAAAGCTACAGAAAAATGCAAATGTATGGACTGTGGGTCAGCAGGATCAAGACATCACAACATGGAAGTGCAGGACAGGTTTCTACCATGCAGCAAAACTGATGCTAATAGTGCTACACTGTTGACTCATGGTCTCCTGAGAGACTCATCTGCCTGCAAAGGAAATGCAGCATGAGCTGTGCTTCTGCATAGAAGAAAACCATCTCTATTCATCCTTTACATGAGATTGTTGAAATGAGTGGGGATACTAGGAGAGAATAGTCCCTGGACCTTGGAGAATTAAGAAGAGGAAGAAAGGAGGTAGATTGATTTAAAGGAGAAAGAATTTTTCGTATTCTCCCCGCAACATGCTTTTCAAAGACCCAGGAATGGCTATTCACAGTCTCTCTAGAACTGGGCAGGTGTTATTCCTAAAATAGAATCATGGAATTGTTCAGGTTGGAAAGGACTTAAAGGTCTAGTTTCAAACCCCCTGCCACAGACATCTTTCACCAGGCCAGAGCTCCACCCAGTTTGGCCTTGAACACTTCCAGGGATGGGGCATCCACAGCTTCTCTGGGTAACCTGATCCAGTGCCTCACCACCCTTAGAGAAAGAATTTGTTCCTAATATCTAATCTAAACCTACTCTCTTGTAGTTTGAATCCGTTTCCCCTTGTCCTGTCACTGCAAGCTCTTGTAAAAAGTCCCCCTCCAGCTAGGACTTCTGTCAGCCACAGTGGCATGAAAATTCCCAGAAAAATAGCTTTTTTTCCCTACACTACACTGGCTTAGTCCTGGTTATTGAGGGCTGCCCAATGCCTGACCAAAGGAACAGAAACAGTCCTAATAGGGAAGAGGAACCAGGCTCAGTTCATTCCCTGTGTGCAGGAGTACAAAGAGCACTTGCATCACCCTAGGAGCACAGATACCTTACAGCTTTCTGTAACCCTGCAGCACCATGAATATGACCAGCCCCTACCACCCATCTTGCTTATTGCTTATTGTCCAGATGCTGCCTGCAGATGGTCTGGAATCCCTCTGCTATGCAACTTCACAAAGTCCCACTTGTGCAAAATGCAAGAAAAGGGAACCCCATCACACTGAATGATAAGGATGATTTCCAACTGTTTCCATCAAATAGCTATTCTTAATATGGCCTGAGTTTGGGCATTTGGTTGCTATTCATACACTGAATATTCTGTCAGCCTGCAGAGAGCCTGTGACTCTCTTCTCTATGAGCAATCTAGGAGGCAATAGGGCATTCTGTTCCAATGATTGAGTGGGAGGGCTCCCTTTGATTTGTCATCTTCAACTGATTTCAGGGTGGTTGCATTTTTACTCCCTCCCCAAATCTTTTGCCCCATATTTTTACATTCTCGGCTTTCCAGTACTAACACAGTCTGTTTAGAATTTAAGGCCTTTTATTCTTTTTCTTAACTATATGTGTCCTTTCTGATAAAGCAGAAAGCCTTGAAAATACAAATCAGAACACACATACCATCAGGAACAAGATAAACTTTCTGATGAAAAGATTGTTGCTCTAGGCTTCTATTCTTCAGTGAATTGAGACCTTAAGGAAACTTTACCTGAGCTCTGCAGAAAATCTCTGGTGAGGCCAGCATTCTAGTACTGCTCTTGAAACTCAGCATGATGTTTTTTTCTGAAGACTGTCATTTTGCTGGTGGCATTAATTCCTGTGTAGTTGAGAGGGAGAAACAGGAGTGAATTGGCCAATGCTAATGCCAGTACACACACATGCAGACTTACTTCATAAAATAAAAGAAATTGAACTTACCGAACAAAAACTTAGAAAATCTGATTTCTTATTTGTTCCAATGCCGAGAGGCATTTCCTTTGTCTCAATCTACTTCTCAGCAGGAGTCCCACACTGATGAACTATCATCAAATTGTCATCTCCCACTGAGAGAGACACCCGCACTGCTCACTGATTGGAGAGATGGAAACAAGGACAGGTGTTTCTAAAAAATGTGGGGTTTTAAAATTAAAGGAATACAATATTTCTTCCCTTGTGGCATAGACTTCCAAAATAGAAGAACTCCTGAAGTAAGGCCATGAAAGAGAGACTGAAGGAGACAAATGAGACTAGGTAGTGTGGCAAGGAGCTAGGTGACAAAAGTTTGAGAAAGTCAGCCTCAGTGACAGAAAGGGCTTCATTCCAGGTCAGCTGAAGTCTTCATAATTCTGTGGCAACGTGTGGCAAATCTGTTGTTTAGGTTCATCTCACAATGGCTGTTCAATCAGAGGAGTTGGTGGGATCCTGATAACAGGTTAATTATTGTTAAGAATAATGAGAGTATCTGTGCTTACATTGGTTAGGATAAAAATGCAGGACTGGTAGAATCACTTATTATTAAAACTGAGCAGATCTCTTCATAGTGAAACTGTATTTCATTAGCTTTTTAAAGCCTTTTAGAAAGAGCAATTGAATTTCTCAAAGAAATTGCTCAGCAGTGATCTCCTCAGCTAAATGGGGATAATGCCAAGCCCTGCTTTTACACAAATGAAAACAAATGCGTTAATTTATGTGAGGTCCACAGCTGCTAAAGTCAGGAATGTGACAAGAATGTCCATGATAAGATGAGTAATCCTAACTTCAGCATGAAGTGAATAGTGTTCAGTAAATAACCTGGGCCACACAAACAGAAGGGGAAAGGAAAATATTGGACAGTTTCTTGCACAGTGGATTTAGTCTGTCCCTTGCATTGTGAGACGCAGGCCCTCTGGGGAGAAATAATAAATGCTTATGCAATTAGATAATGCATGCACACAGGAGGGTTAATTAAAGTTGCACTGTTCTGACATCTCATATCTGTGCATTTTTAAATTTGCAGTCTTAGCTTTCTGGTATTTTTCAAGGGATTTTTTTAACTTTTGTGTTTGTCTGTCAGAACAAAAAAAAAGTATTTGTGTTCTAATGCCAACCAAACTTTTATTTCCCCCCTCTTGCATTGAAGTCCCCCCTGCCCAAGAACACAGGTTCCCTCTTAGAGCTTAGGTCATGATCAGCTCCCTACAGCATCAGCTTATAGGAAAATGAACAGCAATCACTTAGTATTTTCTGTTTCATTCTTCCACTCTCATGAAAAACAACAATAAAGCTGAGCAGCCACAGAAAAACACAAAATCAAGTTCTACCCTTTATGTGGTGATACCTTCAAAACAGGAATGGTGTATGAAGGCAGTGACTGGGAAGGGACTGGTTAGTGTGGGCATGGACAGTGTTCATGGCAGGCTACCATGCAACTCTTTTGTGTAGAACACAGCTGAAAGGTCCCATCTACATTGGCCAGACACATGCTAACTGAACAAAAATGTCTGATACTTTCTACTCTCAGAATAATTCAATTGTCTCTCATGTAAAACCAAACATTTCCTTTGAATCCCTGGGGTGAGGGAGCTTTTCACAGGCTATGAAATCATCAGTCTGGCAGCTCCATAGAATGGCTGGTTGCTGCTTCTGCTGAGCTGAGGGGCAGTTGTCATAGCCAGAGACTTTGTACTCCACCTATCACTATCAGGCATGTAGAGCACTTAAACCATGTATCTGCTGGGCCCTGCCCTGTTGTTTGGTTTTATCCCATTAACCCTCTTTGGAGCACACCTGACCCCTTCATCATGAAGCAGAATAGTCACACTAAGTCTCCCGAGACTACTTTCAGTAGTAAATTTAGACCAGACGTTTTTGTGTCTCTCTACAGTCATTTTTCTATCGTGATTCTTTTCATTTCATTTGCAAACCCTCTGAAAAGTCCTGCAGAAGTTAAGAGGGATGAAACCCATAACAGTCTATAGAATTGTAACAGTGCTCTATTCTGGAGTTGAAATAGAGTCCTGTCTTGTGCAAGCTTTTCGAGCCATCCTACCTGATTATATTATTTGACAAAGATGTTAATTGTAGTCTATTCTATAGGTTGTTCAAAATGTAAGGAAAGGTTATCATTTTCCCTTAGATTCTACAGGTTTTACCACAGAAATTGACATCACAGACTATAAAATGCAGTCACCACATGAAGTATACCAATGCCTCTTTTGTTAGGTGCCTTTTATTTTTTGTATGAATTATTTATTACTCATTAATACTGGGAGAAGTGAATTGTGCTCCTGATCATGACCAAGAGAATGACAGGGACAATGCAGGAACAATTACAGGAGTGTGCAAATTCTCTGAATGCCTGTAAAAATGGTTTAGTTAGCTGTAGGGGACAAAAGGTTGTTTAATGTCTGGTTTTGTAGGAAGCACAAATACCCTGGTAATGAGTGCTATACAAATACCGTATTACTGTATAGAAGCCTCATTTTTTACAAGGAAGTAATACACAAAGAGCACAGTAGTCTTTGACACTGTGACATCCACTCTTAGATTTCCAAGAATTTGGTAGGATGAAATAATCATGACATCTCTATGTGAGGAGCTGAACAAAAAGTTGCACAGCTGCCCATCTACTCCTCAGTAAATACACTGAAAGGAGATCTCAAGGCACCAGATTCTTGTTTCAGAGCTCCAGGGTGTGCTCTCCCTGCAGAATATTTGAGCATCATCCCCTGGGTAGGACCTTATAATTTATTTTGCTTTTAATGTTCTCAAAGAGTTTTGATCTATCTTGGGTACTGCTAAAATACTTAGACCTAACAGATTCTAATGCATTAGGGACACAGTACACTAAACACACCCATCATAATTAAATCTTGACCTTTTCTGGCAGGTAACCCCAGCAGGCTAACATCAGTGGATTTAGTAGTGGACTCTTTCCTTCTAAGATAACACTGTCTTCATTTCCCTTCTCTAAGTGGTTTTACAATGTTTTGGCCCTATCTTTGTATGGCTGTTAGTATAATTAGTTGCTAACATAAGTAATGCTTACAAACGCAGGAGTAAAACAACGAAGCAGAAGGCAGGTGCACTTGGAGAGCTGTCACTGAAGAGAGGATGTGGCTGATCATCTGAGTGACATGAACACACAAAAGGGTTCTGAGGAGTTATTTTCCACAGACAAGGAGCAAATGTCTGTGCACTCTGAGTAACTCTTGTTTCAGGTTAAAGGAAGCAGAGACAGAGGTGAGGGGGAGTTAGAACCAAGTAGGTGGAGCTATGAAACAATTACAGTTGATTTTGGGGCTTATAGAGGCATCTCCTCATTTTACCAATGTCTTGAATAGATCTAAATGGCAATGCATCAGCAGATACCAGTAGAGAGTTACTGGTACTACTGGCAGCACTGGTGGGTGGAAAACGAAGAGGTAGCACTGTGTCTGTGTGTGTGTGAGAGAGAGAGAGAGAGCAGATGATTTGCTCTGTGACAGTGACTACAATGGACTTTGCTCAGAAGAAATGCTCCCTAAAGAGTGGCTTCAGGATCACTTTAAGCTTTAATGGAACACTATGAATAAAAAACCACAAACCACAGGCGCACATTTACATATTTGGCTTATACCATTAAAGGCAGGAACAGCTAGGGTCAGCAGCAGAAATGGGGAGAGGGGAAATGAAGATTTTTTCAGAGGTGCTTAAACCTCCTAAGCATCACAGACAGAAAAAAAACTGTGCTATTTTTCCTTACAGTCCTGTACAGGCACTGTCTGATCTTGAAATACTTTTAAAATGTCTCATGTGCAGATTCAGTGAAGAAATGGCTGATGCAGCCTCAATGGGAGACTGACTCCTGCTGTATACAATACTGTATAGGCTTGCCACTGAGGGCAGAGAAAATTAATGTCTCAACTCAGTAATAACATGAGCTTTGGACTTCTTTAGCTAAAAGCAAGACCACGCTGGACTCATGTACATCCTTCCAGGGTTTATTTAGAGATCCAGCATAATTTTGATCTGAAAGCAGTAGTCACACCATTTTATTTCTCTCTACATAAATAGAACATTTCTATTGATGTATCTGAAATATGAAGTCAGGTTGTACTAGGATCTTGGTACATACTTAAATTTAATCATGTAAGCAACCATTTTCCTTAGCAGGGTTGGAGATAAAGAAATATCTGTCTCCCTTTTGCCTCCACCCCTGAACTAAGTCTGTTGTGTGTCTTATTCCAGCTGGAAGTACAGAAAAGACAAAGCATAGAAAATGTCACATAAAAGGCATTTAACCATAATTCAGGTCTTTTTCTGACCAGTGGCACTCACAAGTATTCCTTTCAGGACTTTATTCAAACTGCAAACCATAGTGAGAGTCAATTTTTTCCACACTTAAAATCTAATAACAGCACTTCCCTAAAAGTCATGAGGTCACTGTTAAAAATTCAGATGTTTAAGAGTAATGCACTCTGAAGGTTCCTCTTTTTAGCTTTATAATTTTGCAGTTCTGTTGGATGACAGGTTTTCAGGCTTTCCTTACCCCATCAAAAGGAATAGAAAACATTTTCATAAGAGAAAGCTGAGATTCCCACAGACCTAGAGTTTGGAGTTTAAAGAAAGCAATCACCAAATATGGCAAGAAACTGTGAGCTGGAGATGTTGAAACACTATTATTATTATCATCTGCTCTCATCTTGTCTTTCCCAACAGGCTTCACACCAAACAGAGAACAGAGAAAATTCTCTCACCTAAGACAGGATGAATAAGCTGGTTACATTTTAAGAAGTGCCAGGCACCCGCAGCTCTGCTATCAGTGGGAAATGCAGGTGCTCTAAGAATAAGATCAAGCTGTCAGGTTTTTTCTGCTGTTGAGTTGCCTTCTTGTTCACTCTTCAGGCAGAACACAGTCCCACTGCTTTTCTGTGTAATAATAACAGAGACTTGTGCCTGTTCTCTGTCAGCTTCATCTATGGGCTTAGACAGGATCATTCACCCTCTTGGGAAAGACATTAACTGAGTGCTCTGTGTTTATGGTTTGAAAGAGGGGTCTGGCTTAAACACCTTTTTACTTTTCCCAGTTTATTTCCCACAGAAACCAGAGTGTGGGGGGATATACATGACCATGTCTTCCTCCATAACAAAGCTGGGATGAGCCTGGCTAAAGAATTACTTTCAGTTTTCTGTGATGACTTTATTGCAACCAGCAGGGTATGTTATGAGGTATGGGCTCAGTGGAGTGCCAGACTGCAGTTAGTAGCCTGAGCAGGTGTCCGAAGTGTACCCCTCAAAAAGCTTTTTGGTCACTCAGAGCAGGACTGTGCCATGGTCTCTCTTCTCTAGATGTGGCAGAGCCAATGGCAGTAATTCTCTGACTGACTAGCCTAAAAGCATTCTTTCATTGCCAAATGCTGACTAAGAATACCTGCTACTGTGGGATGGAAAAAAAAAAGTGACTTTGAATCATCTGATAGAAGGCGATGGTACCAACCTCCACAAATGTACCTCTGGTGGAGACCCAGTGAGCAGTGACACCTGTGTGCATATTTCCATGCAATGGAGGGGGATGGAGAGGCTATACCTCATCCTCTGCCAGACCTGCCCTGCTAATACGTCCTCAGCATCCCACAACTTAAAAACACCTGTGAGCTAGCAACAGCTTAAAAGAAACCTCTATTTCTCCCCCTGATGGTCTTGCATTGACAGCAATTAAGAGGAGGAACAAGGTAAGGCTTATATGAGCACATATCCCCCCACAGTCCAGATGAGTTCTTGCCATTCGATTTTTTCCCTGTCACTTCACTCTGCTTGTTAAAGGTGCCAATTGTGTAATTTTGTGCTATGATGTGAGAACACTGTTCACACCCATGGTAATGATGTTCCATTCCATTGGGCTGCACAGCTTTTAATTTCTACTTAATACAGTATCAAGGTTTTATGTCCAACACTCTAAATGCCACAGCATGTTGATGAAAAGAAATTACATTGATGAAACAGTTAGGCAGTGATTAATATGATCCATAACTCAGAGTGATGTAGCAGCCCCAGCTTTCTATCCTACACAAAATGATGTCCAATTACTTGCTATTGATCAGATATTGCATTGCACCAAATAAGATGCCAGCATCAATTCATTTCATCATATTGAATTTCAGCCAGTATCATGGGTATTTGGCACATGTTTTGCTGAAACATTTGTCTGCCATCACAGAGCTGATGAACAGGTTGGCAGGTTTTGTTTGTGAAAAGGGTGGGGAGGGGAGGGCGAAGAGGAAGAAAAGAAATGTGCTAATCCCACTTGTGAATTTGTCCTCATACCTGGCACTGACAGGACAGAATGCCTCCATGCATGTGCACATTTGTTTCATGCAAGTAGCTGCATGTCCCTTTCAGACATGTCAACATTCTGTACTGCTCACTGCTTATTTTTTATTGATAATCAAGTGAATAATTAAAGCTCAAAAGCTATGTAAAACCCACTAAATCATCTTCAATATGCAAGTAATGTACCTCTGCTCAGGCATGGCTCCTCTTATGAATGATGGCCTAAAAATCCATGGTTCGTACCAGTGTGTATCACTTCCTCACTCTGAATTTGTTTGTAGGAGGTGTGGGTGCCAGCCAAATGCAGGGAAACAGGATGGAGATATACAGAGTGGTCTTAAGATGTTTCTTCAGCCCACTTTCCCATGAAATTATCATCTTGATTTTATGTTTCTTCTTTGGTGTTGATGAACTATTTTCCCAGCCAACACACCATTAATTCTGAGCGCCCCTTCCCCTTATTTTAATATTTTGTTGGTATTGTTCCTGCCATTAATAGTTCACTTATAACATTTGCTCCACTCTCCTTTCAAAGCAAACCCTCCCAAGGAAGCGCTATCGTTATTAACCTCTCTGGCGAAGATGGCGGGTCATGTGCCTACCACATGGAGTACTGCTAGGCCAAATGTAACAACATCTGCCACGCATTCAGCAACTTCCTTTCGGATTCCTTGCACTCTATTTTCACTTCCAGCTCTAAGCAGGAGTGAGATGTCTCTCAGATGCCAGAGGGCTGGGAATGTGCCATCCTTCCACTGTGAACTGGGTGAGTTTTGGAGACAGGCAAATTAAGCCAAGTTCTAGAATAAAAGCAGAGATGAACTGTCCACAGTTTATTTCTTTTGACCCTCAAGGCACCTTCTGCCATAGAACAACTTTCCAGATCCTTGAAAAATACAATGCCTGCAAAATTATCAATTATGGAGCTGTAGCTCTGCAAATGCTTACGTATCTGCTCAATTTAATGTGCTTGAATGGCTCTGGGGCTCCATGAGGGTGTAAATTTAAGCATACATGGAAGTTTTTATAGGCTCCAGCTTTCTACCTTACAGAGCAGATGGCATCTCTGTAAGCATTGTGGAACATTATATTTAGAAACAATTCCATTTGTTTTTCAAATCATTTGTTTACTGGGCACAAACAGCATAGTTAGTATGCTGCAGATGTTCAGAAATGTCCCTCTTTTCCAAAAAACTTATGACTTCCATGGAGAGGGACTACAGATACCTGAGCAGAACAGCCTACCTGAGCTTCTTTCTAGGTAATCGGGCTGGGATTACCACTAGCATAATTTCTTTTCAAGATACTTCACTCAATCCCACAGTAAACTTCTCTAGTGCCTGTAGCAAGTCTAGAATGTATTCTAATACACAGGCATTCCTTATGCTTTAAGTGTCTTAGGACAAATCAGTTGAATCACACTATTCAAAATTGAGATCAAATATAAAGAGGAAAAATGGCTCAGATCACAAAAAAATAGGCTAAATAAAGAAAATTTGAATTGCTTTTTATTCCATAAGCATTTATATTTTTCTTAATAAATTCTAGTGTACAGTAATAGTTTATTGCTAAGATAGGATAATAATCACAGCTGCCACTCAATATTGAACTTCTAAAAGCCAAAGTATTTTCCATCCTTCCCTCTTTTAGAATATTCTTTCCAAATGCAATTTCAAGTCTATGAGCAAATTATAACTCAGCACACGTTTGGAGGGAGAAATATTCTTCTGCCATAATTCAGTACATAAAGGATTCAAGGGACAATTCCACAGCAATACCTGTTTTGCTGTGGCCAGTATTCTCTAGCTGATCATTGCACTTGGATTGCATCACTTAAAAGACAGTTTTTCAGAAGAGTAAGTCTCATCCTTTCCCCAAAATCGGACCCCTTTGCAGTGTCTCTGAACAGGTATAAAGAAAACTGAGCAATCTCAAGTCAGAAGACTCTTCTGATTTTGTAGGTTTATATACTTATTTAATTAAAAGTATCTCCCTTTTTTTGAATCAAATACCCAACACAGGATTAAGTTCCCCAATTATTCATAACTTGATCAGTTTCGTTACAATACTTGAATATTCTGTTCTTCAGGCTGAACAGAAGTTCTGTTCTCTGGTGAAGAGAAGGCTCCAGGGAGATCTCATTGCAGCCTTCCACTACTTAAGAGGGACCGAAAAAAATGAGGGACAGAGATTTTTAACATGGGCAGGTAATGATAGGACAAAGAAGAACAGTTCTAAACTAGAAGAGGAGCTTTCTAAATTAAGTATCAGGAAAAAATTCTTTACTGTGAGGGTGGTGAGGCACTGAAATGGATTATCCAGAGAGGTGTGGATGCCCCATTCCTGTCAGTGTTCAGGGCCAGGCTGGATGGGACCCTGAGCAACCTGATCTAGTGAGTAGCACCCCTATCCACGTCTCTGGGGTTGGAAATAGATCATCTTTAGGGTCCCTTCCAAACCAAGCCATGCTATGATTCTATGATTCTGAGATTGATCTCTTTGCATTGAACTATGAAGAACCTAAACATGTCAAAAGGTTTTCTAACACTTTCTATTTTGAAGTCTTTGTGATGAGAGATGGTCAAAAAGAAGAGGCAAATCTAATTTTTTTTAATTTTTTTTTGGCAGTAGTTCTATAGGGCTTATTAGTGCTTTTAAATTTTTGTTTTATATGAGGAAGGTGGGGTTTTTTAATCTCAGCTGGCAGCAGACAGGTAAAAAAATGAAGGGGAATAAATACAGCTACTAATTAATTTTATCAGACTTTCAAAAATTAAATGCAAAACCTTTAAAAGTTGATAGTGCTGATGAAAATCCCCCTGCAAATCTCTGAAACAAACTTCAAACAAATTTATGTCTAGCATTCTTAACATCTTCCTTCTTTTCCACCTCTAGGTTCAGTTTCATGTGTGGTTATTTAAACAGGGAAGCATACGAGACACACTGGAAACTACCTGGCATTGCAAGCTCGGTGTTGGAGCTTCAGCTTCAACCTTGCTTGCTTAAAGGGATGTTCACATCTCACCTGAGAAGTTGTTCTAGCTGATTGTCTAATGTGCCCTGCAGTTTATGGCCAGGGCTGGTCACAAAGCTTCCACCTAATTAAGAGGGAGGACTGGAGCTGAAGGAAAACAACATTGCCAACAAAGATCCTGAAAAGGAACAGATGAGGTCCCTCTCCTAGAATTGTAAATGTCTTTAAAGATAGAAATTAACATTTAAAATCATAATTCTGGCATTCTGTTAGAGAATCACAGCATTGCAGAAGAGCTGAGGTTGGGAGGCATGTCTGGAGATCCCCCAGTCCCACCTCCTGCTGAAGGCTGTGTCAGCTGGAGCAGCCTGCTCCAGGATATACCCACTCAGGTTTTTGAATATCTCTAAGGATGCAGACTCCACACCCTCTCTGCATAGTCTGTGCCAGTTCTCAGTACATTTTCTTATGTTTAAATGAAATTTATTGTATTTAATTTTGTGCCCACTGCCTCTTGTTCTGCCACTG
This sequence comes from Cettia cetti, assembly GCA_013401135.1. Taxonomy (NCBI): domain Eukaryota; kingdom Metazoa; phylum Chordata; class Aves; order Passeriformes; family Sylviidae; genus Cettia; species Cettia cetti. The sequence continues at coordinate 25,149 of VZUI01028472.1, forward strand.
GGCAAAGCTGAGTAGAGTCAGGATCTGTACTCCTTGTCCTCTGCCATTCTCTGAAGTTATACACACTGATAAGATGCCCCTGAGCTAAATAGTTCCAGTGTTCTCAGCCACTCTTTCTATAGTGGATGCTCTGAATCCATCTCTTTGTCCCTTTGCTGGGCTCACTCCATTATGCCTATGTACCCCTCAGTGCTGGGGAGCCTAGAACTGGGCACAGCTGTGGTCTCACCAATGCAGAGGAGAGGGTAAGGGCCACCTCTCTCAATCTGCCAGAGATCTTGTCCTTATGTTAATCACTCTCTCACTTTCAAACTAAATCTGTTTGAATCTTATTTTAAAGCTTGTTTTCATAAATATGAAGAATAAATGGGGGGAAAAAACAAGTAAGAAAGGAAAAAAACCCCAAATACAAAAGCCCAGAGAAGAAAGAGAAAAGACAATGTGAGACAAGAAGACCTTGGAGCCCAAGGCCAGGGCTCTGAGAAGAAATGTCACATTGACACAATACTTGTAATAAATTAAAGAGCTGTTACTTCAAACATTGCCATTCAGCCACTCTGGCTTTGACTTCACCCTTTCTTCTACAGAAAAGCACCAGGCACTCAAGGCACAGCTGGCACCAGCTATACTGGTTCATGGTTTCTCTTTGCACTCCAAACTGCCCTTGGCCTACAGGAAGTCCAAAGTAATTTATTTGGTTCCTCTAATGTTTGTGCCTGTGGTATTGCTCTAGGCTGGCCAGAACGAATCTGAGATGAGTTTGGCCTTAAGCTGTAGCTGGAAACCTGTAAGTGTGTGCATCATGGGAAGGAAGGATTGATGCTACAATCATTTAACACAAGGAACTAGGCAAATAAGGAAGTAATGTTGGATGAACAGAGTGGGAGACAACCAAGAAAACAAAATTATTTAGTTAGCATATGATCCATTGCAGCAAGAAACTTCACAATTTCAAGAGGCTTTCCAATATTTATAAAAATGCAATAATAGGCTTAAGCGAGAAAAGGCATGAGGTTAGGCATCATGTGATGTCTGTGATAAGAGAAATGTGTAATTGAGCTGGAGTGGAGGTGAAGGCTCTTCTTGCACATACAGTGCTATTACATTCTTTTCCACTTGGATACCCTCTCCAAGCACTCTAATCCATGCATCTGCAGAAGGATAATCTACTGACATCCAATTTTCTGGGATTTTTTTTCCTGGATGGGCCAATTCGCTGACTGAGAGGAGTGGGTGTTAACTCTTTCCTACCTAAGTGGACCTCAAGAATTAAAGATGGGTTGGTTCATGAGCAGGGAGCAAGCCTGTGTTTCTACCTGACTTACTGATGACGTTACAAAGTTCTCCAAGCCAGGGAGGACATTAGGGACATTAGAGAGTAGATCACTACTACAATTAGCATACAGGTAAAGGAACAAGTGTTGGCTTTCAAAATTAGCTGAAGCAGAGAGAGATGAGTAGGCTTAAACCCTTTGACTGTGATTGTTGTTCAGATCTATTCCCTGGAGATCAAATACAGAATTGTGGGAAAAGCCTAATTCTAACATAGATATTCCTTGGTCTCACAGGATGAAGGCATTCTTTTGTCCAACCACAAATGCCTTGCAGCTAGGATAAAAAAAGGCCATTGTCCTTTGCTAGTGCTCACTACTCCTGGTGCTGACAAAGCCACATTGTTCTCCCCAGGAGGAAGAGGAGGAGGAGGAGGAAGGCAGGGAATCAGAGTGTGATCAGCACAGCCTCACAAGGAGCTTTGAGGGGTTTTTCCATCCAGTCGCTCCTTTGCAAGACACAATGAAAATTTTGCAGCTGCCATTGTAGTGGAGAGGGTTTGGATGGCAGTTGCTCTATTCGTACTACACTCTACATCCTTACAAGAGGTACTGGAAAATAATTTTACCATTCTAAAATGGTTTGATGTATTTCGTAGAGAGATCTGTGTGGTGGTGTTGCCTGTGCAAGCACAAGCTTGGGTCAGTGACTTGGTTCTTTCATTCCCTGACCAGTGTGGGTGATCTTCCTTCCCAAGTAGTCCCACAGTGCACGTTATTGTTCTGCTTTCCCTCTGCAGTCACTTACATGCAAATGGCACATCCTTAGCTCTCAGAAAAGCGGCCCAAGAAATATTCCTGCCTCTGGTCAGGCCTGATGAAGGTTCCCCAGTGTGGAAATCCACTGAGTGCTGTGCATGGCAACAGTGCATCATCTCCCTCAGAAACCTTGGGCCTTCTGTTAAAGCTGAGTATACTTGGATAAAGTTTCTCCCACTTCTCTCTCTGCAGGAAGTGCCTCTGCAGGGTGTGCCTCCACATGTTTAAAGGGAGAACATGAGGAAAAGCACAGTGATGGGCTAAGGGGAGATGTAGTGGAGGCTTTTATTACAAGAACAAAGGGACCTATTGTGGCACTGTCTGGTCTGCTGAACTCCAGGCTCTGGACATCTTCTGCCACACTGATTCACAGTTTGATCCAGCTGTAGGCATGATGGATGACCAACCACCCAGCATGATCACCGCCTCAAGGGAAAGGGAGCACCTGTGGAGAGGACGTCTCTTTTGACCTCTATCTCTAGCACTGTTGGGTTAATTTTGGGTAGAGTGACAGCCTCCAAGAACAAAATTACTTATAAAAATGTCTTGTAGCAAGTTTCTCTCCAAAGGAAAAAGATAATTTTTATAACTCACTCTTCCCTTACAAACACATGCATACCTCCTGTTAATGTCTGGCTGAGTGCTCCCCTTATGGGTTGACCCCAGTCACCAGATAAATGCAAATGTCAAATGAGAATTGATGAATCCCACTTCCTTCCACTGAAGCCAGGCAGAATAATTCCAGTAATGATTTGCAAAACGGTCATTATTTTAATTTGTGGAACAAGGGCATTGACTTCCACTGCCAAAGGGCCTGTGTCACACCCTGGTGGGGTAGTAATTATCCTTTCCATTTCAGAGTGTCCCCAATTCAAGAATGGACAGCTGTAAGAGGACAATCTGCACCTCAGTTTCCTACACACCCACCTCCTGACTTCCTGTGCAAAGATTGGGCTAGGTCTTCTCTCTTCCTTGTTGGTTCACAGTCTTTCTACCATCTCTCAGCAGATCTATCCCCCCTCCAAATATAACAGGGCCAAATTCATGTTTTTTCTCCTGCTCTTGGATCATGACTTTGTGATGGATCACTTTTTAGCTCTGGAGATTGTCTCCATTTCAGTTCGTACATCCTCCTGCTTCAGGTCCCTAGCCCAGAGAAATGGTCATCTCGTCCTTGAAAGTCTTCTGCCTTGAAGGCAAATCAATTTGTGCAGAGCACAGGTAAATCATGGAGTATGCAAATGTTTGGAGTTAACATGTGTCAAAAGATGGGGCAAGTCACGATTGTGGAATCTTTCCTTTCAGTGAAGAGTGGCCCCAACCCTCTGCTGCATGCCTGCTTTCTCCTTGCCAGTGTGTAAAAGGGCAGGCTGAAATTTCAATGCTAAGTCCATCCCAGGAGGATGCTTTGCTAATTCTTTCTGGGGGAGTGGCTTGCAATTCCTGCCTGCCTGGAGCTCCTAGTTCTGCCTATTTTAAATTAAATGCCTTGTTTCCCAACATGCTTACATGATGGCTTTGTGTTCCTCACTGCTCATTCACCACCTCCAGCCCTGCACTGGAGACAAGCACACATTGCTTTGCTCAATATAAAATTCTATCTAGAGAAATTACTGTTGGATCAGGCAGATGGACACAAGAAATCATTTGCTGCTCTTCCTTTCCTCCTCTGTGCAACCCTGCATGGCTCGGGAGGGCAGAGGCAGATGCTGCTGAAAAGAATGAGACAGAATTCCTTCATTATTCTATTAGGGCAGGAGACAACAAAGCAGTTGATGTGAGAGAGTGTCCCTTGAGGTAGCTGAGGCCTGGCTGGGTTGTCACAGTCATGCTTTTCATGAGGACAAGAGCAGAGCAGAATTAGGGTGGGTGGCTGTTGTAACAATCGATGAAGTAAAAGGTTTAACCTGCAGTTTCCTTCCTCATCACTTCCATACTCATTTGTTAAGGTGGATGGCAACATGTCAATTTGCCTCTGGTCACTGTGGGGTTTCTGTTCTTTCAAGCATGGCCATGCCCAGCAGCATCTGGAAAGGCACGGTGGCAGAAGTTGCAATCTTCACATAACGGTATTTTCAGGAAAAGGAGTTGGGGTCAGGAACCTGACACCAGATGTGTCTGTTGCAAAAAAATCAGTATTGAAAGTCAAAGGAGCTCTGCAAGATTTGCAGTGCTTGTCTGAGAATAAAATATGGACATTTGTTATAAATTAAAAAAAAAATAGAAAGAAAAAAGAAAAAAAAAGCTGTTTCTGCTAAGCCAGACAGCTGGTTAAAATTGCATAAACACGTTGCACTCAAAACACATCTCAATAGCTGTGGTTTTTTTGCCTGTGGCCATGCGTGGATGTCACCTCTAAGGGGCAGTGTGTGTGTGCGCATTGCGCGGCTGGGATCAGCCGGGCAGGGAGAACCGACTGCCGGCATCGTTCCGCAGGGCCAAGTTGTTTTTCTGGCTGAGAAACAAGACATAATATATAAAATTGCTCTAAGGATAAGAATAGCAATCACGCAGCATAAATAATGTAAAGCAAGAAGAAAGTCCGGCATTGTTTAGAATGTTTTATGAGGAATTTATTGTTGTTAATTGAAGGGGAGAGATTGATCACTGAGGAATCTAGCTCATTATTTAACAAAACCTGGATAAATAGTGTGTCATTTCTCTGTTCTGCTTAGCATTCTCCTTCTGAAACCTGTTTATGGAAAAAAAAAAAAAAAGGCATTTCAAACCAGATACAAAGTGATGCCCCAGGACCCCCCCTTCCATTCCCACATAAATACATTATAAAATAAAGATATGCAGAATATAATGATCCCTCCTTCCTTTTCTTTTCCTGCTCCCGACATTTTGAAATTCCTGTTGAACCACAGCACATAAACAAGGGCACCAGAAATGGAGGAAGGGAGGGATGCACTGTGCTGTGCCCCGTACCCCCTGGGCTCGGGCTCGGGCCCTGCCCCGGTTGCATGCGGCAGGGAATTAGAATGCTGATGGTTCCAAGCAGCAGCTGCAACAGCGCTGTCAGCTCCTTCAGCAAGGAGCCGTGCCAGCTATCGATCCGCCGCTGGGAGTCACCTCAGTGCATCAGCGCCCAGGGCCTGATTCTCACCAGCAGGACACTTCTGATAACAAGGTTGCCTACGTGAGGTGGTTTAAAAGGTCTTTGCTGTTAATTTGTTAGGGGAAGAATCAGAAGGAGGTGAAAAGCCAGCACACTGTGCTAATTTTTTTCCCCTTTTTTTCTGCTTTCATTTTGGATGTGGTCTTCAGCTTTTGAATAGATGCCCGTAATGAGCTGGCTCTAAACAGAAATACTATCAGAATTAAAATAAGACAAGACTAACTTGGATGTGCTGCTTATACCCAACTGATTGCAGCACCCTCTGATGCCATTTAATATTCAGTTTTCCATTACCAGCACGAGAATTAAAAGGCACTGGGTAGATATTAGAGTCTAACCTTCCTTTTGCCATGCTCTGAAGTTAAGAAGGTTGGTCAGGTGAGAACAGCCAAAGTGAGAGGGTTCCATGACCAAGCAAACCATTTCCAAGCCACTGAAAGAACACTGTGATGGCATTGGGAGGGACCAAACTGGATGGATACAGAAGCAGGGCTCTCTAGAGGCACAGTGCTATGCTTAGTCTTCCATCCCCACTGCTGCCGAGATATAAGCCCTAGACTGGAGTAACACAGGATCACACATCCCTGAGTGAGAATTACATGGCCTGATTTCACAACAGCAAGGTAATTTTCGAATTAATCTTGACTTCACTTGCTGAGTTAAAAAAGTTCCCAAAGCTCAAATTATCTCAATTTGGTATTTTATTCCTAATTAAACATTTTGATATTCAGTTATCAGCATGACATTTTTATTTTTGAACTTCCATTTTATTTTGATTTTGTTTACACAATGTACAGATCAGCAAAACCACTTGAATACAAATTTTTATTCAATCCAAAGCAAACTTTTTTTTTTGTCTTCAGTGTAGCAATGTTTTTGTACTTGATGTCAGCCTAAAAGTATTTTCACCTCATATTTTTCCCTTGAAACTGCTAATACATCAATGTTTAATTATAGTTTCAGTGGACCCTTCCTTTCTGCACCTCCCAGGCACTGAAGGACAGCTAATGCTTTGCAGGGTTCAGGTTTCATAAGATCATCAAGACAGACCCTCTTTCTGGACATCTGCTGGTACTAGGGGCTCCCAGCACTACCCAGGACACCACCTAACAAAGAGAATTGTGATTTCTTTTTAAATGGTATCAAATGGTTCTATCTGAGATTTGTCAGTGCTCTGACAGGTAGAGTTCATTAACTACTGCTTGTGTAAACATTGAGAGATGACTATTTGCGTGGATACTAATATGTGAAGCTTAGCTATGAGCAATTTTTTTATGGTTTTAACTTGCTTGGGTTTTAGTTCTCTCTTTCTTGAATTTCTATAATTTCTATAAGGCTTTAATGAAAATCAGGCCTAATTAAGTCTGGGATTTTTTTTCTGTCTGTGCCTTGATTATTGAAAAGAAAACTCAAGTAGAACAGCCGATTAAGAAGAAATCAAAATTTGGGTACTTTTTCTAACTATTCATCAGTTTCATTCTGCAAAATATTCCCACAAATCCAAAGGAAGTCTCTGAGTCTAAGCAGTGGCACATGGGTTTTATTGCAGCCCTCCTAACCTTCAACAGAAAGAATTATTTTGACTGACCTTCTTTGGACCTGAAATGGTTTCTGAAACAGCCAGAGAAGAAGCTGCCCCTCAGAAGCCACAAAATGTCACTGCTGGATCACTTTGAGGTTTACATTTAGGATGAGGTAGGGAACTGGTCTCTGAGTGGGAAGGGGCGACACATTTCCCTGCATTGTCTTGACTTTCCCTACCTGCATAGGTGTTCCTGGGCACTGATGAGTCCCTGGTAGTGGAGTGACCTCTCCTTGGGTGGGCTGTTTTGTTGAATGGGCCTTCATAAACCTCAGGGTCCTTCAATGGCTTGTTAGTTTTCATGTCTATCGCTCTTCACTGCCTGTACGGAGAGACTCTAAAACCAGCAGCCCTAAAAGTCAGGCACAGCAGAAACCTATCACAGATTTTTTCAGTATAGGTGCTGTATTAGGCAGGTAAGTTTGTTTTCAAACTCACAGTTGGCTGCTTAAATACAGCCCCAGATGTCTTGTGACAGAACTGCTACACTGACATTTTATTGTGTTTTTTAGGAGCAGATTTAGTCATATGGTTACAAATAATTTAAACTTTGGAAAGCAAAATCCTTTTTTTTTTTTTTTTTTCCTGTGGGCTCAGTGCTGGAGAAAACAGGTGATTCATGATGCGACATTATGCTCTTCATTTGAGTGCTGCAAAGATTAGATTAAGCTTCTTGTGTACAGTGTGTACTGAGCCAAAACACTGCCATGGAAAATCTGGTCCCTTCTGCTGCAAGCACTGAGCACACAACTCCTCACTTTGGGAGCCCTAATGGTGCCAAGGGTCAGGCCAGGCACCAGTGCTCAGCTATGGGTCAGCACTCCTGGCTCTGTATTTGCATGTCTTTGTGTGTCCCTCGGGTCCATTTATCTTAGGTCTAGCAGGATGGCCCTTCTGTGTCCTAATGCATTTGCAGACAGTGACACAGAGCTGTGATATTCCCTTCCTCCACCTCGTCTAACTGCTGAAATTGAGAGAATTGCAACAGAGTGATTTCCAGCAGAGAACAGGAATCAAGAGCAAGGGACTGAACCTTCACATGTATTCATGACCACGCACACTTTTATGGACCCAATAGTACTGTCAAGCATTTCATGGGGCTTTCTATCAAGGACACTATATAACAATAAGTTGTATTGTACTGCACTTTCAGTGAATATATGAGGTAATTGGTGTGCAGTTCCCTAGACTAATACTGGAAGACAGGCACCTGTAGACAGAGAAAATGAAGTTTAAAAATCTCTTTGCAGACTGTGTTCTGCCAGCTGGGAGAGCAAAGCACAGCCAGTAACAGCCATAGTTCAGTTGTTCTTAATCCTCTTCAAGCCTGGGTGACATCCCTCCACTGCAGCCCCATCTTACTAGGCTGGAGCTGGGGACTGGTTTAATTTAGCACTGGAGGGAGGGGTGTATCCTTACACTCCCACCCCTTTCAAACCCCAGAAGAGGCTTGCCCCTTTCCACAGTACAAAGCTGAGATGTAAGCCCCAGGACATGAGATGTTCAAGCACACAGAAGGCCAGTAGAGTGAAGAGAAGTCCCTGCCACCCTGAGTCACAGTCCAGGCTGCTGCGAAGAACTGGCTGCTCCCAGGCAGGATGTCCCCCTGGCAGCTCTCCTGTATAACACACGCTGTCATGGCTAGTCATGGAGCACCCCAAGAGCCAGGCCTGCAGCTCTCTTCTGAGCAGAGGCCACCATGGGTAATACAGGAGATGTGGGCTGCAGGCAGAGAGCCACTCCATATTTTCTCTGAGGTTGCATTCAAACAAGATATTCAGCATAGAACCCACAAATTATATCCTTTCCCATTCAAGGTCTAATCTGTAAATCTGTTGTCCAGCTGCAGTCAGCTGGATCACTTAGGTTAGCTCTTCTGGGTGTGGTATAAGCCCTTAGCACAGTGCCTGACTGGGAATCCTCCTGCTGCTGAAGTGCTGGATATGAGCTACAGCCAGGAGGAACAATGTATATTTTCTTTCTTTTCTCTCTTACTCTGTGAGCCATCACAGAGCCATTTCATTGAGATGTTGAATCCCAAAAGTCTGGAATATGATCAGGCTGAGTCATCTTTTCATATAGATTTCTTTATTATTATTATTTTTAACATTTACCCACTAAACAGTGAACAATGATATTTATGGGGAGCATGTCCATCCGTACATAAATATTGCTAGTAATATGCCTAGGGACAACCATTCACTAGGCAGCAGGATTTTAAAAATGTAGGCAGTGCATTAAAGTCCACCCATAGTGATTTATCCCCTGACCTAATTTCCACAGGAGGAGGTCATTCTGGCAGTTCTGCCATGTTCACAGTGGCCAAAGAGCAGCTTACAGTGTTAGAAGCACTGTGCACCTTGGTAATATTGCACTCAAGGCAATCCATCACCCATTGCTGCCAGGGCTAGTTATGGATGCGGGTCACCTACCTGTGTGTGGGAATGTGAACTTGCACATCACTAGAGACCCTGGAGCTGTATTTCCACCTCTCTGTGTATGCAGGTCCATCAGAGAGTGTCATCCCCTGACCAAGTGACAGAGCAGGTGCAAAGCACAAAGAAAAGTGACTTGAGAAAGCATACGAGGCCTGTGACTCAGAGATTTGTCCCTCATAATAGAACAGTGAAAAAGGCAGCAGTGGGATTTTCAAAGCAACATCCTAAGAAAAAATGAAACAGTTCTGTGGACATTCCCCATCAGATGTAGCACTTCATGGCAGAGCAAGAAGAGACAGCACACTGTAAACTCTCCAAAGGCAAGAGCAGTGTTTGTGGTCTGCATGTAGCAAAGTAGCAAGCAAGTCTATGTATGACCCGTCTTCCTGGGTGCTACTCAAAAGCAAAGGCTCCTAAGAGGTTAGGTAAAATCATAAACAGAAGTAAGTATGTTTGTCAGTCTGCCTCTATAAGAAGGTTCTATAGTTACCCACTAGCTATATAGCAACTGTGTTGTAATAAGAATAAGCAGATACAATATCTGGCATCAAACCTTTTCTTTTAAGATGGCTGCAGTATTACAATCTAAGCCTCTTTCTATATCCTATTGACTATTTTAGTCTTCCATGTTATTGTTTAACCGTGTCTGAAGACAAGTGTTTTATATTAATTCTGATTTCCTTTAAATTGTCTTATTTCATGCTATTGAGCAAATTAATCCACTGAATCAAGGGCAATTCTTTCTGTTGGGTAGCTCATCTTGCTCATTATTCATTTCTGAAGGAGTGAAAATCCTTTATGTAACGTCATGCTTCTCTTGCTTACAGTACTCCCTGTAAATACAAGGAGTTGTTTTTCCGACATTTGCAATTGGGTTGGGAGCTGGCCAGTGAAGCAAAGGAAGAGATAGATAAGTTTAACCCAAATCCAGAAGGAATCTAAAGTCCATTTTGCAGGAAGTTTGCTCTAGGATTGCTTTGGACCTGGGGAAACCAGCATATACGTTCCCAGTGTATGTCCAGGAGCTGCACTGTGTCTGCCTTGAACTTTGTGAACCTTTTCCCAACAGAATAGAACTGCTGGGCAAAATGTTCTGAGCAGAGCTACAATATGCAGTTAGGACTGCCTTGTTCCCTGGGAATCTGGAAGCCCAGCTACAGCAAAATTGAATCTTTTTTAACCTTGATATTGTGGGAAAGAATTGTCTCAACGCCTGCAGATTGCAAAAGATTGTAAAACAGTCACATGGATTATCATTAGGTATTACAATATTTAATAGAGTATGCCCTATTTTTTATATCTATACTGTATATATACACACACACACATACATATACTATTTTTATATAGTATACCCCTTGGGGTCCCAGTGTAAGTCACATGCCCCATATATCCTCTGTCTTCTCCCAGCCCATGGCCAAGAGGCAGACCTAGCACTGCCTCAGGCATTGGGGTTGCAGAGTGACTGGCCCTGCAGAGGGAATGCATCACAGGCAGAGAGGCCAGAACCTTGGCTAGTCCTCATACCACGTGCCCACTAATGCACAGTACATGCTGGTACAGGGAGGAAAGGATTTTGTGCCATTATACAACTGATTTGAAGGGTGCTCATAAGCTGTGGGTTGTCTGTGAATGTTGCAGTCACACACATCTATGCATGTCACTTCTGAAGACAGTGGCTTTGCCTGATGTGGAGGCTCTTGGTCTGGTGGCTGATAAAATGTCCCCTCCTGAGAGAGGAATGAATGACAGAGGGAATTAAGCTCCGTTGCTTCTCCTGGAGGTAGAAAAACTTTTGAAAAGCTAATTTCATATCTATCTGTTTTAGCAAGACAAGGCTACGTTTTCATCCTTGTAGACTGATCTTGCTCATTCAGCATTGTTCATTCAACAGGAAAGTAAATATCTCTTTGAGCTATACTTCTGCCCCCACTTACTTGGCAGGAGACACCTGTAAAAGAAGAAGATAAATAATGTGTCAAACATGGTCTGCAGAGGATTCAGCTGAGCAATTTCTGGCTTCCCCTGCATGTCTTCCAGCTGTTGTGCCCCTACTAACTTCAATTGCTGTACACAGGCTTGGCCTGGCTGCATTTTCATTCAGCTGGATCTATACTTCCAGATATTTTTCTGCTATAACAATCTGGCTGGGCCAGGGCTTCAAACCTCTTCCTGCGTGGACTGGGAAAAATATATAGTAACTATTTCTTCAGTCTGCTATGAACAAATATTTAATACCACTAATTAAACTATTTCAGTCAGAGCACTGGGTCAGCAAACTGATTCTGTGGGAGCCAGAGTCCCATGTGTCAGGTTCATATGTACTTCATCTCCTACTTCCATGGCTTGGCTTACCCAGGAAAGAAGACTATTTTTTTCCACCAGCATTTATCAAACTTTTATATGATGACTGCCAAAACTCCTCCATGAATTTTCCCTGAAAATTCCTTTATGAAAAAAATTACACTCAAACAAAGCTGAAAGGTGACTGCTTTCAACAGAGATTTCCTGTTATTTGTCAAAAAGAAGTCCCAACTGTCTTCATTGTAAAATTGTGATGCCCCACATCAAACCTTTCTCCTGTTTGGCCTGGGCTGAGATTGTGATTGTAACAACAGCAGAGCCACATCCCCATAGCAGGATCAGCATGGAAAGTGGTGGCAGACACCATGAGACTTGGAATATGCCAAAGGGGCAGAGTGGAAGGGAGTCGGAGATATTTATACCACAAATATCCAAGAGGTATTTTAGAATGCAAATACTCAGGGGCTGATTTTTTTGCCAAAAAACTTGAAACTTCTCTGAAAAAGATAAAGGGGAAGTACTTAAAAGCTTCTACAGGAAAAAGATTAATTTCAGTCATGTCTAATGACTACATTAAATGATGACTATGTTCTGTTACCCTAATTACTGTTCAGAAAATGGATTGCACATTGCTTTGCTATGCTCACCTCAAACAAAAAAAAATAAAAATCATCTTCATTTTCTAAACTCACAATTAGGCACTCTGAGTGTGTGATAGAAGACACAAGACTTTAACTGGACCTCTGAGTAAATCTGGTGATCTGGGATTTTCCAAAACTCTTTACCCATTGGTGTTAACCAGTAATACCTGGTGGCTCCTTGCCTGTCATTTAACACAAGGAATTTCCTCTCCATAAATCCAGTGACTAAAGATTTTAAGTCACTTTTTAAAAGTGACACAAGAGATGTTTCTCCATAAACTCCACAACAACAATAAATAATGCTTGGTGTGTAAATTTGTAGGTCTCCAGTTAACATCCTTCCCTCAGCTATTCCGTGAATCTCATCAGTGAAAATATTTTACTCTTGGTATAAGCAGGTGACACCACCTGTATTCATTGAAGACCATACATGCAGGGAAAGCAGAACATCAGAACCAACATTAGTAAGGAGTAGAGTGGTTGCCAGAAATTTAGAAATGTCCATTTCAATGAGGGAGCTAAAGCAGGACAGGTACAGCAAATTGTGTCATGAGTGGCAATCAAACATGTAAAGGGAAGACAAGGCAGCTTTTTTATTTGGTTGTTTGTGGGATTTTTAGATTTAAAATAAAATTTGTTTCTCTCTAGCTGACAGCTATGGGGGAGAATGATTTTTTTTTTTAATTCATGTTATTAAATTAAAAGCTCATTTTTTGAAGAAGCATTTATTATTAAACAACTTGCACTTGGAGAATTTTTAATTTCTTAAGAACAAAACACAGTCCTTTCCACAACTGGATTATAGATTGATTACAGGACATCAAAAAGAGATTGATTCATAGCTGTTTACATGCTTGTGCTTACAAATCACATACAGCATGTGCATTTGTTGTTAGTATGATTTATAATAATATGCTGATCATATTAACTGTATGCAAAAACTTTGCAAACAGGGACCTGACTGAAACAGTTCAGAGAATAGTCAGGGACTGATTAAAGAACAGATGCAGCACACCGGAATGTGCTGTGACTGACAGGGCAGTTTTCCATGTGCTTCCCTCAAATGGTAATTTCCAAGATTTCTTTTTTAAGGGGATTCTTCAATCTTACTATTTGCTTGCACTGCTCTGGAGGAAAGCTTGTTGCTTTTGGGAAAATATTGCTTCGGAGTTGTGATTTAGGGAGCTGGAGATGTAAGAGCAGGGAAAGAGGCAAGGTTGAAGGCTTGGAGGCAAAATGTAAAAGAAGTTACAACTGAGGTGGAAGAACATGGCACTTCTGGTAAACTTTGCAGATTAAATAAACTTCTCTGGCATGATAAGTGATGTTAATAAGCACAGAGCATTCCTGCGGCAAGATCTGGACTGCTTGGTAAGCTGGATTGTTTTAGAAAGCTGGTGTATACACACAGCCTCTGGGAAGGTCACACACACACAAACCAAGAATGCAAGTTGTATTTTCAGTTTCAGACTGGGAACTAGCAAGCAGAAACTCTGGAAACAGTGTAGGGGCTATTTTGGATGAAGAAATGAATGTGAATTCCCAGTGTGAGGCTGCTGCTACAGGAGCTGATGCAATCCTTGTGCAAGTAGATAAAGGGATTTAGTAGGGCTGGGGAGTGCTAGTGCTCATGCTCAGATATCCAGAAAATATGCAGAAAACTGGAAAAGCACCACAAAAACAAGTGAAATAAATTCTACCTATCAATAAGAGACTTAAAATCTCTAACAACTATTTTCTAACTTATCCAGTGGAAGCTAAGAAGTAATTTGACTAAGATGTTCAAGCATCAATATCCTGAGAACATTTCTGATGCTGATCTTCCTTGTGGGAAAGAAACTGCAGCAGAAAGGAAGACATACCAGGAAAAATAGATTACCTTATACCAGTTGCTCTACAGGAGCTATTTGTCCCCTCTGTGCAAGTGTGTGTTCACACCTCTTACCCTGGTAGACAGGCTCCCCTTACATATAACCTCACCATTACTGTAGCTGGCTGTAGGTAGGAACATGAATAGGGGTGATTACCTCAGGGAAGCTGACCCACAGTAATTTTTTCCCTTGAGGTGAGCTGTTCAGATGTTAAAGTCCATAGAGAGGTCCAAGGGCTGTCAGCTGAGGCTAGCCACATTTGGATGAAAGATATGATGCATTTCTTTTTAACAGGGTGGGTTAAATATTTAGGTCAGGCTATCTAGGGATGTAGAGGGTTCTCCATTAGTTGCAGTCTTTTAATCAAGACTAGGTGCCTCTATAAAAGACACACTAATTGTTCAAACAGAAGTTAAAGGTTCAACATGGAAAATCCTGGTTGAAATTCTGTGGCCTGTTAGGCTAAAAGCTCCTAATGAACATTGCCTAGCCTTTCACTCTATTAATCTGTGAAAAAAAATGAGCAGACAATTGACAGATAACCAGGTCCCCTGAAGTTCAGACTGAGGATAGCAAGAACAGGGTTATTAAATTTGCTGGGAAAGGTAAAAGAAATTTGCAAAGAAATCTGCCAGAAAAATGGGCATAGAGCTGGGCGTGGCTGCAGTAACTCAGGGCTCAATGGAAGAACTTGGGGAACAATGTGAGACATTCCAAGAGGACAGGGAGTCATTACTGGTGCAAATGGCAGACACTGTGCAATGGAGTGGCAGGCAGCTCTTGAAAGAGGAAAATGAGTCCACACTGGAGGAAATGTCACTGCTGATTTGGGGAGTTAGAGTGAGAAATTATTTGCCAGTTCTGACAGAGAAGGGAAGAGAGAGTAATTTGGGCAGAAAGGTGAGACAGCCTTGAGGGAGAGGGTGCAGAAATAGAAAGTTTGGACACTGTGGAAGAGAAGTGAGACAGACAGTAGATAAAGGTTTGAAGGATACTTGCTTTGGAGAATACAGAAGTCAGCAGAGCATGGGCCTTCATTCATATAGCACATGCTTGGCTTTAATCACAGGCTTACCTGATGGCATTACATCTATGCTACTGAGGAAGAAAAACAGGCCCCTGACATTATATAAAAGCAGTGCATTCCATTTTAACCACTCCATGACCAAAAATAAATTGTACAGTCATCCTATTCCAGACTACCAGATTGATGGATGAATAGTTAGAACTCAGCAAGTTAGGTAATTTTGCACTGAATATAAATGAGAGTTATAAGATAAATGACATTTAGTGACATTAATTAACTGATTAAATTAAACCTGATATTTTAATCAGAATTTGTTTATGCAAAGCTCTGGATAAAAAAGAAATGGAGTTTAACCTAGTTACTTTTAAAATTCCAGTTACCATAACAACTTCTTGTGATATCAATTAAAGGTGGTCTTTTCTTTACATTATTTTTAGAATTTGAGTTACCATAACAACAGAACGCTGCTTCATTTGCAAAGAGTTAAAATACGTTGTTGTTCTTTGAGAAGCAATCAAAATACAAGTGGGATGCCAAGAATTAATACCCCAGAATGGTTGCACAAACACCATTTCTCAAACACCTCGCTTGTGGCACGAGAGCCTGATGGATCTTCTCCAGTGTGACAGGCTCAAGATGTTCCTTGGTTGCTCAGATCAGGAAGAGATTATTTATCAATTGGAAAAGAGTGGGGCTGTCAGGCACCAGAGGTATTATGAGCTGTCAGATCTGTAAGAAAAAATGATGCAATAGCAAATAAATTCACCTGGCCCTCAAGTGTTTCCAGAGAGCAGGCAGGAGAGTGCCTCTCGGTGAGACAGTGACCCCCTGCCTTGTCCCCAGAGATCCTTGGTGGGAAGAGAAAAATGTTGACAGATCATTTCAAGGACTGTGCTGAGCCCCCTCGGAGGTCATCCTTCTATTCTACCTCAGGCCATTCTCCTCCTGGGGGGTGGTTTCCTTTATGCAAGAGCAACACCTTTTGACAGAGAGCAGCCCTGGTGTGAACTGCCTACAGAGAGGACAGGATGCAGTTATTGTCTGCCAATCCCACAAGAACCTCTATGAGAAAAAAGCATGGGCAAGATTAAAAATCAGAGGTGTCACAGTAACCAAGATATAGAAAGGGCACCACAAACATGCACACACATATTTGTGTATGTTTAGTTATGTTTACTATCAAATTAGCTAAGGGCTTACACTTGTATCCCAAGCCTTATTTTAACGTAACTACTGCTCTATCTTACCTCCAATGGGGCAGTAACAACAGCTACAGACCTCTACAGGGTCTGTACAGACAGAGCTTCTTCCCCTTGCTGAGCTGGATCTTAGAGATCCCATTTACTTGTGTGTAGAGAAAGGGGAAGCCTTTAAACACTTCAAAGCCCTTGAACCTCTAGAGAAAATGCCTTGAAGCAATGGAGTAAGGTGCGTTTCTCAGCCAGGATTCCACTTGCAATCCAGATGTAGGCTAGAAAAGATAAGTAAGGTGGGCATCAGCTTCTGTGCTTGCTGCCCTTCTGGGCATTGCTACTCATAAGAGGACACTGCAACACAAATGCAGTCCCTCTTATTCAGCGTGGTTTCCAGTGCTCTAGGCTGTTACCAAACTGGAGAAGAAAGCGGGATGTCAGAAAGCACAAGCTACTTTCCCCCCACTTGCACACTTCCCATTCAAACATGCACATTGACTGCAGAGGAAATGCAGACTTATACTGGATTTCTCCTGTTGCCTTTTGGTGACAGGGCAAAAAAACCAGCTATAGCTATCTTGCATTGTTCTGCAGTGACCTTTTTTCCAGGCAAAGAATGCAAATGAGATCCTGAAAGTAGGAGAGGCAACCCTGCATTCCTGGTTTGATTGTGGTCTCCATACTTAATGAGTTTTCAAGAGGAAGAGGAGGAGGAGTGGGTACACAGGGGAATTTGCATGTGCTCTTGTGTCTGAGGTTTATTTAATTAAAAGACAATAAAAACGTCAGCTGTTGCAAGTTGCAATCTGGATCCCCTTCCGCTCCCCTTATCTCCCTTCCTTCTTCTTCCTTCTTTCAAAGCAAATAGATAAGTCATGGGGAGGAGGGGGTGTCAAAGGACAGGACTGCTGCAAAATGCCAGCTTGTGCTGATTTATGTTGGGCTAACGTAAATCGTGAGAGGGCTCAATGCAGAATCTGTCTTCTCTCAATAGCAGCTCCAAAGTCACAGTGTGTTTGTCTCTTGCAGCGCTCCACTAGATATGACTTTGGGGCAGCTTCCTTCCCAGGATGGATGGCGTGAAAATACAGTTTATTCTAATGGCAGCCACTTTGGGGCAACTCCAGCTGCTCCTCATGGGTGCTCTGACACAGTCCCCCTCCTTGGATCTGCTGGTGGGAGTCTTCTGTTAATGCTCTTCTGTGAATGCTCTTAGCCCATTTAGTCAGAAGTGGGCTGGGTGCCTTGGTGAAGGCTTTGACATAGGTTACACTGGGAACAGCTCATTTTCCCAATGCAGACAATGGTGTGCTCACACAGAAAGCTTGTCTGGATGAGTTTCTGTGCTTCTCATCAGCAGCAGGGAGAGGGCCATGAAGATCTGGGATTGAGGTGGAGCCAGCTTGTTGCAGAGGGACAAGGGACCATCAACTTGCCCAGCAAGATTGCCTCTAACCTCCTGCAGAAATCTGATTTTATAGAAAGGCAGAGGAAATCTTCATGCTCACCTCCCATTCCTTGAGTTTGTCTTGTGTTAGACTCCTACCCAGCTGGGCCACACTGAACCTGTGTCTACATGCAATTTTATTACTTGAAGAGAAATTAAAGGGAAGTGTCATCTCAGGCACTGTTTACCAGCTGGCTATCCTTCCCTCAGCAAGTCTGGGTTCTGGGTGGTTGGTGCTGTAGGACAGAAGGTGCTGTGAGAAAGGCTAAGGGCATAGTGGAAATGTCAGAAGTGGCTAACCCATGTCCTGCAGAAATGACTCATGCAGCAAAGTTGGAGGCCCAAAGAGGTGCCTATAATCCAGAGCCCTTTTGTCTGCATACACTGATCCTATTTGAACAGCAGCCATCCTGCCTGGGACTAGTCAAGGTTTACACATGCTGAGGCTTGGAAAAATGTGTCATGGTTCAGAACTAACCAGGTAGGGAACCCACTGGCAAGCAGGGTTACCCCCTTATGGACTGAGCATCCAGTCCCTGCTGAGTCCTTACCCAGCCTCTGAGCAGTCAGATGCTCAAAGGTCTTATCTCCCTGAAGCTGAAATCAGCATCAAATGACTGGTAAATGTGGCCAAATGTCTGTGGTGTGCCAAACACAAAAATAATTCTGCTGTACAAAGAAAAGCTGAAGTACTTGTCATGGCAGTGAGAGCAATAGTGCTCCTAATGTTACTTTGTAAGAATCTGGCCTGTATAGGGTCTTGCAATGTCCTTGTCTTCATAGCTCCTGAATACCTTTCCTTTGGCAGCCTCTCATCAGCTCCTAGGAAAGCTAGCTGTATGGAGAATGGATTGTTTTACTACTGCAAAAAAGGAAAAGCATAAGACAACGGAAATAAATGTATTGACAAGTGAGACGAATAAATGTTCCTCTTGCCTGTGCTATCCAGAGGTGTTTGACATACCAAATTATGACATAACTGTAGGAGTAATAGTTGCAGCTGTTGCCTTTGCAAAATGATCTGTAATGCCACATGCTAATAAGTAAGACAACATGTCTAAGTCATTTTATACCATGCCAGAAAACTAATCCCATGCCATGCGTGCACAGTGCCAAAGTGGTCATATCACAGCAGTAGGATCAGTCCTGGAATAATCACATCCTTAGGAAAAAAATCCTCTGTGTAATACAATGAAATCCCACTTAAACAAGTCAACCTTGTGAATCTATTAGAGCAGCATCCCCAGAGTACTGCTACTGTAGCTTGTTTCTAGCACAAAGTGGAACACTCACGTAAAAATGAAGACAGGAGCAGAATATTTACTCAGGTGAAAATAGGCTTCTTTGGGGAATCCTTATGGAGAGAGAGACAGAAAAGCTGCAGTTGCCATATGGAGGATATCAAAACCTAAACCCTGCTGTATGCAAGCAACCTGTCAGACTGGTTCCACACACCTAATCCATACAGAACTCCACTGTCTTCTGGAGGAAACTTCTTTGAGCTAATATGGGGGATCATCCCCCTAATCTAAAGAAGTTCAAGCCCTTGCTGCATTTTACAATTCATACATTCATCCTGAATAGGAACAGGATGTCACAGAGTCCCGAGGCAGCTTTGTAAGTCTCATCATTTAGACCTACAAAATCTGGATTATTTTTTCTCCTATTAGCTCTAAATACCACCTTTGGAAAAAATGCTTTTGACAACTTGCTTCTAAGTATCAACACACATATATAAGTCTAACAAATACATGAAAACTGCCTAGTTATTGGATGATTAAACCAGCTTCACTAATTCAGCTGTGCAACACAGGCAGATGTGATTTCCCTAATACCTGGGGCTTAATATGTTGAGGCATATTTAAGCTTCAAAATCACAGTAGGTTTTTGTATATCCTGTAGAATGTCATCCAAGTATATCTATTCCTTGCTTTTCTTTCACAGAATGGTATTTATTGTATCTATTTGCTGTCGTAAAGCATAGGAGGAAATTAAAAAAATAAATAATTGAACATATTGGTCAGACATCCTCAGAGTCTTTTAAACAGCTGCTGAGCTTTCCATTTTCAAGAAAAGCTGGGGGATTTGAATAGACTGAAGCCAGAGTCTTCATGGGACTCCTCTGCTTTCCTCAGCAGGGGGAAAACTTGATCTTGAATTGTTTCCTAGGCACAAACACACATGCATCCACACCAATACTTGGAAACTCATCCTCCTGCTGCCAGCCTATTGCTTCCCAGTTGGTGTTTTGCAGTTCAGCCTTGTTGCAGTAACAATGGAAGAGGGTACTGCCATCAAAGGAATGCTGTACTCTTCTCTCATTCCTTTTTCAGTTTTAGACTGGCCAATGAGTTATGTGTTGTTGTGGAGGATACACAGTTAGGGGCTTTCAAAGTATCCTGAGATCAGCGCTTGTTCTGATGGTCCTATCTTTGGCTTCCCTTCTCTCTGATGACATTATGTCCTATATGTCTTATGTTGATCACTATATAAACCATGCAGATCTGGACAGGTCTTTGAGACAGAAACCTTTGTAGGTCTAGACATTTTTCTGCCTTGAGAAGTACAACCTCTGGTCTGTCTGTAGGGATTTCATGGTAAATTCTTCCCAACTGAGTAGTTAAAGGACAAACACAATTTCTCTCTTTTTTACCCCAGTATATTTACTGATCTCAAGAAGCTGCCATTCTGTCCAAGTGGGGTACACAGAGTATGAAAGCAAGTAAGGCAGATTTCCAAGGAAAACAGTGTGTAAAGCAAATACATTCCCATAGAGCTTTAGCATGTGCTGTTTCCAGACAGGTTTTGGTAATGTTATAAATTAACAGGTGATTTTTAAGAGACTTAGAAAAGGTTCCCTATGTAGGCAGAGATGACATATTTACCCAGTGAGTTGCACATTTTTTTTTTTTGTTTGTTTGGTTTTTTTTGCACAAGTAGCTCCTGAATCACCTATACAGCTGTGTATATAATGAGGTGGAGATTTCAGGCCTCTGGAGAGGTGACAATACTGTTCTAGAAATTCCCCTAAACAGATGGCCTCTGAAGACCAGAAGTCCTGCAAATGCATTGGAGGGATGTTAATCAGTTTTGCATGCAGTAAATAAGAATGTATTCAGCATGGAACATTTTGAGGCTTAGTCACTGAAAACAGCTTGAAGTTATTTATTGGAGGAGATTTTTGTTTGGGGGCCAGGACAATGGCTAAGAAAAATCAGATCGTTTTCAAAAGTGAATAAATCTACCCATACAGATTTTGTTTCTTCTTATCCCTCTTTCCCTCACTACTAATTTTTCTGTCACTTTGTCTGTTGTGTTGATTTACTATAGCTTTCCCCAAAGCAAATTTTCTAAGAGAATGTCAGCTAATTAATTATTGTTCCAGCTTCATTTTTATCCCAGACCTTTGACCTCTTGGCAGCTCTGCAAAAGATTCTGAAGCATTTCATATTATTCTGAAGCATTTCATATTTGCTTAATAAATATTTCTTTTAAACAATAAATTGAGAAACAAGACAAAGAATGCATTCTTATCCTTCATTGTTATCCTTTTCAAAAAAGAAAGAAGACAATAGAGGCAAGTTAGAATAAAACCACAGGCCAAAATCACTTGACACAGATCAACGCAATAGGTGACATGAAAAAATGGCAGGCTCTGTACCTAATATAGGGTAGAAAGGAACATGTCCAGTTATTTTACTATTTTTATAATTTATTTTATTGACTTTTATTTCTTGATTCCCCATGTGAGTGCATGTTCTCTCTGCAGTGGCATCATTTATCTTTACTCTGCTGAGGAGGGGATTATTCCTTGCTGAGGCTGATGTGCCACGGCAGCACCGCAAATGATGGTAACAGCCATTCATGTCACTCCCATACATGGTGGTATGCAGGATGGTGCTGTGCAGGGCCAGGAGTTGGACTCAATTAACCTTGAGGGTCCCTTCCAACTCAGCTTGTTCTGAGATTCACCAAGTGATGCATCTGGCACTTTCCTTTGGAGGCTAAATCAGCAGTACTCCACCTGCTTGCCTCTTTGCCTGCCTTCAAGTCCTGGCCAGAGATTGCAAGAGCTCTTCTCTTGCAGGATGTGGGGAAAAATCAGCTCTCTGCAGTCACAGCAATATCAGTGCTGGAAAGAGGGGGAATCCAGCTGCAGGCTTCCTTGAGGTCTTAGGAGTATGTTTTAGTGTCTGAGATGAAGTGGTGGCTTTATGTTCATGACCCAGTTTGATGAGAGAGGAGACACATCGCAAAACACTCCAATGATCTGGATAAGGCACTGTATGCTAGGGAGTGGGAAGCATTAAGTCAGGACATTGATGTCTGAATTCAGCCCTGAAGGAAGAGTCCTAGACTATTTGTGAATCCAAATGTACTGCCTTGGCTGCATTTTACACAGATTAGGGTTTGGTACCACTCCAGCTCTCCTCCAGCTACTTGTCCCATACCCATCCTCATACCAACAAGGAGGTATCTGGCCTTGTTCTTTCAGGCCATCCCAGATCAGTATGATCTTTTTTTCAGAGAGAGTTTTTAGCCAGAGAAATTAACTTGACTGGATTAATCCATTTGACTCGGTCTGATTTCAGAGTTCCTCACCAGTTTACTGAGCTTGTGACTGTCAACCTTCCCTTATTGCCATAAATCCTGGGCTCCTGTGCCGTTGAAGTGCAGCACTGCTCTGGCAAGCTGCAGATATCTTTTGCCTTTATTTCTTTGCTGGAAACTGGAAAGGGGAGAAAGCATGAGAAGACAAAGCAAGGTTTCACAGGCTGTGGTCATAGTGGTCAGGCAGTATGCAGAGAACAGTCCCTCTGCCAAAACACAGGGCCCTGAGCCAAGCTTTCTGAATCCTTTTTGTCAATTCTCCTACACATTTCCTGGAGGACTTTGAAGGAATCATTTAAGCTAAATTAGGCATTTGCATTCAAAGTACAACTAAAGTGGCTTGATTTTCAGAGGTGCTGAAAGCTTACAGCTTCTGTTCAAAAAAAGAAAGGCTGTGAGGTTTTTTTACAGGGCAAGAAGTGCCTGCCCTTAGAGTCCTGGTTTCCTCATGTGATATTCATCTTTCTTTGCCTTTGCTTTCCACATCTGTAGACTAAGGAGAGCAATAGCTGAGTTGAAGGGCTCAGAGAGAGTTAATTCAGTAATGTTTGCAAAGATCTCTGAGATCTCAGATGGAAGGCACTATATAAATGCAAAGTATTATTTTATGAAGATCAGTTAGTAGCACTTCATCATTTCAAATGGCACCAATTATACACAATGTACATTGATATAGACACTCTTTTCATTAAGTGCTACTGTGTTTGATTCAAACTTCTTTGCAGTCTGATAACTATACTGTTGCGCAATGCTGTCCCGAGGGAGACGCAGTGATAACCACGGAGTCGAAGCGGGAAAAAGAGGAAGTTTAATTTTTTTCTACAACTTATGTAGATTTCTAAAAGGAAGACCAGATTGGAAGACTGAGGTTCAACCTCTTCAACTTCACTGGTCTTAGAAAGTGTCCATCAAGATTCCCTTCACAGAAAGGAATCCGAAAAACATGATAACGGTTCTGTAAACATTACTTCGTTTACATGAAATTTCTGACTCCAAGGCTGAAGGCTCGAAAACAAGGCGACACTATACAGGTATTAATAATGCCACAAAGAAAACACTTCTGCACAGTCTTTCATTTTTTAATTTTTTTTCCAAGTGTTGTTTTGTATATACTGAATGTCAGATTTACCAGTCTGTGTACTGGCCTGTGCCAGTGCTTCTGCTGTGCTGTGACACAAAGCAGCCATAAACACTTGCATCTTCATGTCACCAAAGCAGAGGCGTAAAAGCCAAAATGTGTTTGCCAGTGAAGCTGGCTCTGGACAGGTTTAGTCTCTGAATGGTAATAGATGAGATCTTCTCATGTCCTTTTAAATAGATTAATTCTTCCTTGAAGAAGTAACTAAAGCTTTCTGTAAAAAAAGGCTCAATAGATACTTCAAATTAAGATAATGAATATAATCTCCTGTCCATTTTCAGAATAAAACAGCATAATTTATCAGGTTCAATAAAAGTATCCAGGGATGCCCCTCCTTCCCCCAGCACAAAAAATAAATACTGTTCCTGTAGCTTTGCCAGTCCTTTCTTTTTCAGACTATACATATGGCATCACTAAAAAAAGCTCCTGAATCATACAACTAAACTCAGACACAGTGTGCAATTTTTTGTGTCCAACATACATTTCTCTGACAAAACACTGGAAAGCAAACCACGAGTTTTCTTTCATCACCTCACCTCTGTCTCTGTGAGTTGCATCTATATTCCCCCATTGTGATCTCAGCCTTTATAATTGTTTTAGAAGACTTGTGATATTTGGTTCTCTTTCTTTTTGTCCCACAGTTGGCACACTGCAGAGAAAAAACCCAGAGGCATCACAGTTGTTTAACAGATTGAGAGCTTGAGCTCGTGTGTCCCAGTGGCTTCTGAATGGATGCTGGTGGGCCTCACTGATCTGCATTTAACCTTATAAAAACACCTGGTGTGGTCCCTTCTGTGCTCACAGCCTCAATACATGCAGACAGAGGCCAGCCAACCCTGCACATTACCTGCCAGAATTTTCCTGTAGTCAAGAACCACCAAAACTACCCCCTGCCCTTAAAGAGCAGGGACATGCTCAGAATGGGGTCCAATGAAGATAATAAGTCTCACTGCTCCTTCTTATAACTCTGGACAATTTTCCAGCCCAGCAGTAACTGCTGGCCAGCTTCTTCCTAGACCAGGGTTTCTTGTGACCCAGCAAATTGTGGCTTCCCCACAGGTGGGAGCTGCCCCTGACCTCCCTGGAAACAGCATTTAGCTGCAGAAACCCAGTGCATCCACCCTGCCTGCTGGCTGCTGGCAGTGCTGTGCACCAGGGCCCTGGGCAGCAGCTGTGCTGGGGGAGGAAGCTGAGGTACCTGCACAGCGTTCCAGGGTCCTGTGAAGACACACACAGGTTTTACAAGTAGGCACCATCCCCTTGCTAGTGCAGGAGGCAGTGAGAAGATGATGTTCGTATGTCTCTGCTGGAAGTCTTTAACTCTGTGTTCTTAGAGACGCAGACAGCAAACAGAGAGGGCACTGGCACCCTGCTGACTTGAATTTGCAGTTCACCTGAACCGAGTTTCAAAAAAAGCCTTTCATTTGAGTACATAACATATCAACTTCCCCAGTACCTCACATGCAACTTAAGAAAAAAACATTCACAGCTCTCTGACCTCTCACAATGACTCAGACAGTCCTGGGTTTCAGAAAATATCTAAGAATACTCAAAGAAATTATATTTTCAAAGGAATGTATTTTCATCAGGTTCTCTCTGCATCTAAAAGCTGTGCTGCTGGTGAGTCTGATCTGTTTTGAGGACAACTGCATAATTTAAGTTATTAATGGAAGACTCTCTAAGATAAAGGTTTCAGTTTTCCCATTTTTTTCTCAGCCATATTTCACTCCCTCACTTTGAGTGCATGCCAGCACAGTAGGTTTAAATATTTGATGGCAAGAAAATTGTTTTATTTAGCTTATAGTTGAGCATAAGCCTTTTCTAGCAACAGAACCACAAAAATCGTCCTAGCAAAAGATCTAGAGGAGAAGGGTTTTATGTGCAATCACACAGCATGATGAAAGGTTCAGATTGTAGCAGTAAAGGCTGGCTCTTGACACAGTGGCAAGGAAGTGAAGTTCAGGGTATAAACCAAGAAGAAACTGCAGTGTGGCAGATACAGGCTATGCATGAGAAATGAGGGGGCTGTGTGTTGAAATGGACACCTGAAAACCTACTGAATTTATGATCTCACATCTAGGACTAAACCTGCCATATTTCTAGGAATGACACAGGGTGCTTACAGCTCTTCAAAGTGGGATACACTCACGTACTCACAGACTGAAACTCTGGGAGTCCACCTGGCCCTCAGGTGCCTAGGGAACTGGTGTGGTTTTTCAAAAGTCTGAGTGGCCTTAGTGCTATTTGCAGCATCTTTGGATTCCTTACCATGGAAAAAAAGAGTACCCAGCTGAGGTGTGAAATCATGTTTCACTGTCCATGGTGCACAGATATGCCCAATTTTTTATTATTATTTTTATTTTATTTTATTTTATTTTATTTTATTTTATTTTATTTTATTTTATTTGTTTTGTTTTGTTTTGTTTTGTTTTGTTTTGTTTTGTTTTGTTTTATTTTATTTTATTTTATTTTATTTTATTTTATTTTATTTTATTTTAT
>VZUI01028482.1:0-170843 GCA_013401135.1 Cettia cetti
TCCATCCATCCATCCATCCATCCATCCATCCATCCATCCATCCATCCATCCATCCATCCATCCATCCATCCATCCCTGTGTTCATCCACCTGTGCACCTGTCACAAAGGACATCAAACAGAAGAGACTCAGGCTCCTTTCGAAAGTGGTCCGTGGGTTCTCCCTTTATTGTGGGATGAGCTCTTCTTTATACAGAATGTCAGAGGCCAATCTGATTGGTAACACAAAGGTAAACTTTTCAATCAATTGGTCATTGGAGGGACATCAGAAGAAGGTCCCTCCTATAAGAAAGAATGTAAACATCCTTATATTTACAAAACATTGTTCTTCTGTTTACCAGAATGCCTGGGAAAGAACCCTTCCAAGATCAAAACATTCCAGGCATGAAACTCAGGACTACATGCACCCGCCCATTCATCCATCATCCATCCCTACATCTTTCCATCCCATGAGCTGCTGGTGCCACAGCAGCCATCCCAGCTGCCCCCCAGGCATGCAGCATCCCCCAGTACCAGTGCCCACCACCTCCCATTTCTGATCCAGCCCTAATAACCTAATAACAGTGCCAGGCTCTTCCCGTTGCCACAGCAACCCGGCAGCGAGCCGAAACGGTGCTGCTTGGCCTTGCAAGATCAGCACCTACACTGGAGGTCATGGTCACCCCAAAACCCAGGGGAGCAGAGCAGCGGCACCGTGGGGAAACTGAGGCACGGTGCTGGGAGCCACCCTGCCCGTGGGATGCTGGGAGCCAGCTGCACTGAGAATGCCCTGGGGTGTGTGGTGGGGGAGCCGTGCAGGTGCAGGCACCGGTGCAGATGGACAGCTTGGCTGATGGGAGCTGACGCGGCCCCGGGCTCTGGCGCTGCTTAATGAGCAGCCGAGGAGGTTTTATTTAAAGGCAGTGTTGGCGGCAGGAGCGTGTGGCTGGACGTGGAGCAGGAGGAGTGCTGCCCACAGCCACAGATCGCGCGTGTTTCAGCATCCCTTGTCCATCCTGGGCTTGTCCTGAGCATCCCCTGCACATCCCTCCATCCATTCATCCATCCCTCCATCCCAGACCCTGCCCTTGTCCCCTGCCCTGAACTCTGTACCTGCACCCATGCGAGGGCTGCCCATCACTACTCCCCTCCTCTTTTTCAGTGTCTCATTCTAGGTGATTTTTGCCCCAAAACTGGGGCAGAAGGGACCTCTTCAACATGACGAGTTCCTTGCAAATGTGACATCAGGCACCACTTCCATCAAAAGGAACAGAAAGCCAGCTCATAGGGCAGCAAGTATCACAGACCCATGCCTCATCCTGAAGCATGAGCTGCAACGTCCCCTGCACAGGCAGTGCTGAAGCAATAAATGTGTCATTAAGTGAAACTGGTAATGACTCTTGGTCACCAGAGAGCAGCCCCAAGCCTGAAGGAGTGTGCCCCACTGGACCCTGTGCAGGCAGGCAGGGTGAGGAGCAGTAGATGGGCTGGGTGCCATCATGTCCTTCCTGTGATTGCATGTCCTGGGCACTGTGGTCCCATGGGACACTGTAATCCCGTGCCCTGGGCTCCACGACCCCATGGCTGGGCACTCATGACCCCAAGAGCATCCTGGTCTGATGCCTAGGCACCTATCATCCCAGGTGCATCATGATCCCATAGGAACTGCAATTCCATGCCCCAGGCATCCATCATGCCATGAACCCCAGGGGCAATATGACACATATGCCAGGACTGCAGGAGCACTATCACCCCATGCCCAGGAGCATGCCTCGTGCCCCACAGCCACCCTGGCCGCCACAGGCTGGATGTGGCTGCGGGGAGGACTTTTAGGAAAAACCTCCCAGACATCCCAAGGTCAGAGGGCCATGGTGGGACATAGGGTGCAGAGCAGGGCCCCAGCGTGGCAGGCACTGGGGGATGGTTCCAGGATGGCCACAGCAGCACCGCTGTGCAGGTGCCCTCCTTTCACTGCCACAGCAACAGTGGGTCCCCCCTGCTCCGTGCCTCCCATGAGGTGGTGCCCAGGGAGTGGGTGGGGAGACACCTCACTCATGCAGGGGAACAAGGGTGCTGTCAACTTGGGGCATGGCCCCCTGAAAAACACAGCCCCATCCAGGGAAAAAGTATAATAAAGTTTTAATGAACGATTCGAGCAGCCAAGAGGCTGGAAACTCCATGGGAGCCCTGGGAAAGCCAGGCCATCCAACAGCACCCGCTGCATATGGGGCCCCACATATGGGATTGAGCCCCAGACCCCAGAGTACAGACTCATCACTGTGGGGCTGAGCCTTGCACCACCCAGCCAGCGCAGGACTGAGCCCCTGGCATCCTGTGGTTTGGCACTAATCCTGGGAAGCAGTAAGAGAAGTCTGAGTGTGAGCCATGGGAGAACACTCCATGGCACCCAGCTGCCTCCCAGCACCCATCCCATAGGGAGGGTGCCCCACAGCGTCTGGCTGCACACTCCATCCCTCCTCGGGGGAGAGTGCCTATGGCATATGGGGGTCTGGTGCTGGGAATCCCATCAGCACACAGAAGTGTTGTCCTCCTCCTCTTCCTTCTCTTCTTCCTCCTCCTCCTCATTACGTTTATCCTCATCCTCGCTATCAGGCAGCTGCCCCGGGGGAGCAGGAGGAAAGGGAGGACCCCAGTCCAGGTTGATGTAGGTGACAGCCAGGTTGACATAGTGCTCACCATCCAGCGTGGCCAGGACACGCTCCAGCTCACCCACCAGCCCGGTGAAGGACGGCCTCTCCTCGGGCTCTGGCGCCCAACAGCTCAACATCACCCTGTACCTGCAGCGACACCCCAGTCAGCCTGGCAGCCCCCCAGGACAACCCCCAGCACCCTGCCCACCCCCAGCTCCACTCACAGGCTGTCGGGGCAGTGAGAGGGCTGTGGCAGGCGTCTCCCCTGCAGCAGGTAGCGGGCCATGTCGTAGGGGTCCACTCCAGCATACGGCGATGCCCCACGTGTCAGCAGCTCCCACATGAGCACCCCGAAGGACCACTGCCGAGAAGAGAGCTGCCGTGGGCACACAGGGAGGATGGAGATGGGGGATGGGATGGGATGGGGAGGGGAGTCATGCCTACCACATCAGACTTTGTGGTGAATTTTTGGGTCTGGAGGCTCTCCAGTGCCATCCACTTGACGGGCAGCTTGGCATGGCGGTGCTGCCGGATGCTGTAGTACTCCTTGCCAAACACGTCCCGTGCCAGCCCAAAGTCAGCCACCTTCACTGTCAGCGTCTCGTCCAGCCTGTAGGACACCAGGTTGAGGTGGGGACTCCTGGGCCCCCTCAGACACAGGCAGTTACCCTGTGGTGGAGGTCTGGAGGGCACTGCCACACTTACATGCAGTTCCTGGCTGCCAGGTCCCGATGCACAAACTTCTTCTGGGCAAGGTACTCCATGCCCAGGGCCACCTGCAGCCCGAAGCCGATGAGCTCCTTCACTGTGGGGCTCTGTGAGATGGGGGCAGTGAGCATGGAGACCTTGGCACCCATCACCACCCACCCACCTTGGGGTGCCCCCTACCCGCTCCTGGGTGCGGATGAACTGGCGCAGGTCCCCGTGGCGCATGTAGGGCAGGACGACAAGGGGCAGCCCATGGCGGGGCAGGCACACCCCCAGCAGCGAGAGCACCTGGGGGTGGTGGAAGCTCTTCATGAGGATGCCCTCGCGCAGGAACTCCTCCACCTCCTCCAGGTCCGTGATGCCTGCAGAGAGCTGAGCTGTGGGCATTCCGCTGCTGTGCCACGGAGCATGCATGGGAGGGGGAGCTACTCACGGTGCAAGGACTTGACAGCGCAGTGGAGGTCCCCCAGCAGCGGGTCCGTGTAGGTGCCATGGTAGACGCTGCCAAAGTGCCCTGCAGGGACAGGTGGCACAAAGCTGGCACCACACACATTGGGCAGGTGACACCACAGCCAAATTGGGGTGCAGAGTCACCTCTGCCGATGACCTGGTGGCGATGGGTGACAAGCCGCTCCTCGGGGATGAGGATGTCCTTCACTTCCTCCAGCAGCTCCGGCCGCAGATCCTCCAGGCAGCAGGATGTGGCCCTGAGCAGGGGCATGGGGGATCCGCCGCCCGCAGCACCGGCACCAGCACTGCCATTGGCACCGGCACTGGTGACCCGTGTGCGGGGCCCCACGGGGCCAGGGGTGCCTGCTGTGTTCAGCACTGCCAGGACAGGCAGAGGCAGGGTGAGGGCTGGCAGCACGCAGCACCCCGCCACCCACCAGTGACCCCCACTTACCCAGCACCTCTCTGTAGTCGACGCCGGGGCGCTGGGTGGTGACAGGGGGGTTGCTGCGGCCGGGCTGTGCCAGCAGCTCCAGGTTCTCCGTACCTGCAAGCAGCAGTGAGGTGGGTAGGGGGTGGCGAGGCAGGGGCCTGGGGGGCATCAGAGTGTCTGGCGAGCACGGCACTCACCCTGCCTCTTCCTCCAGCGCCAGTGGAACAACACGGCAGCCAAGATGCAGCAGACCAGGAAGGTGATGCTGGTGCCGAGAGCCAGGCTGGCAGCCAGATCCAGCGAGGTGGGGGCGGACAGAACCCAGCCCAGCGCCTCACAGGCTCCGTTCACACAGATCTGCAGGATCAGGGGCTCAGCAGGGATGGGGTGGGAGGGACTGGGGCAGGTGGTTGCCCACCCGAGGGGTTCCTACCTCCACGGGGGCCCCATCAGGGGGCAGGCGCAGCTTGTGGGGCAGGCGGCATGTCACCTCGTTCTTCAGGACGTTGGGGTGGCAGTCCCGGCCCCCCACTGTCATGGTGATGTTCATGCAGGTGGCCACGGCATCCAGCCCCAGTTGCTGCCCAGACAGAGCACCGTGAGCTTGGGGGTCCTGACATTGGGACCCCCTACTCCAGCTCACCCCACTGCCCCACGTACGTGCACCTCGATCTCGTCATCGCCGGGCTTGAGGCGGTGCCGCCTGCCCTCCTGCTCGAAGGGGTAGATCTTGGGCCGGGAGTAGTAGCGGAGGCGGAACAGCCAGCGGCCGTCGGTGCTGTCCAGCAGCACGCTCAGGTTCCCCAGCACCACCTCCACGTTGCTCTCGAAGGGGAAGGCTGGACTGTGGCACAGCAGCCGCTCCGGTGCCAGCGGGTCCTCACACTCCTGTGGGCAGGGAGATGCTGAGCACCAGCTCGGAACGTGCCCAGGGGATTGGTTGGGGCGTGGTGGGCAGGGCCGGGGGGCGATGGCCCCACACCCCGGTGCTTACTGTGGCTTGGGTGATCACACCACCGGCTTCAAAGCGGATCTTGGCGCGATACACGGAGTTCAGGTGGGTGCCGATAATGGTGAGCAGCGAGCCCCTGCAGTGGGCAGGGATCAGGTTCCCCGGGGTGCACATGGTCCCCAGGGTGCCTGCAATTCCCAGCACCTCATCCAGCCCAGCCAGGGCAGTGGGAGGACAGGGCTGTCCCCTCACCCAGGGCTGTCCCCTCACTCACTCATAGCTGCAGCTGGGGACGATGGCAGATACAGTGGGATCAGGGCGGTACTGGAAGGGCACGGGGGCCGGGAATTCCTCCCCGTCGATCCACAGGGCTACCCAGGCTGTGCCCAGACGACCAGCGGCGGGAGCCGTGCATTGGATTGTTCCATTGCCCTGCCTGGAGACACGACAGCCACGGCTGGGGGGACAGCGGGACTGCAGGGCCTCCCCGTGCCCCGTGCTGGGGACCCTTCTGTGCCAGGTGGGGGCAGGGCAGGGGTGTACCTGGGCGGCCCAGTCAGGGCACACTCGGAGCCGTTGACCATCACCCGCCAGCTGCTCCCTGCTGAGAGGTGTCTGCCATGGAGTGAGAGGTGGGTGCCACCCCCCCGGGGACCGAACGGGGGATGCAGGGCACTGACGTGGGGCTCCTAAGCAGAGATGGGGTCAGTGGGATGGGTGAGTGAGCCAAACCCCCCCCAACCCTGCCAGAGGCACTGCCAGCGTGGAACCATACCACAAAGACAAAGCCAGCGAGGGTGGCGGAGCCGTAGACCCGGAAGCCAGAGGGCCTGGTGGGTTCCTCCACAGTGAGCACCACGTCGGCTGGGCCCCCCACTGCTGCCGGCCCCCCCGGCTCCAGCTCACACACCAGCACATCCACAAACTCCTTGAGGCGTGAGGTGGGCAGGGGTCTGTGGGACAGTGATGGGGGATCAGCCCCAGGCCGGGGGGCAGCCCCAGGCCCCCCACTGCTGCTGCTCTCCCCCAGCACCGCTGCACACCTGTAGCTCTGGCTCTCCTCTGGCAGCACGGTGCAGCCTCGCCGTCCCACTGCCACCCGGTAGGCACCGCGAGGGCCGTGGCTGGGGTCAGCGTCCAAGTGGGAGCGGAAGGTCATTCCACAGAGCGTCACCCGAGTCCGGCCCCACAGTGGGGCACTCCGGGGATGGAACTGCGGGAGAAGCACTTGTGTCACCACAAGCCCCCGAAGTCCAGCGACTGTTGAGGGTCCAGAAATACCCTTCTCTGAGGAACACAACACCCATCCCAGGGAGGGGGTCCCATCACATGCCACCCCATTTGCCATGTCCCTCCCCATCCGAGTGCTTGGGAGGTGTGAGGAGCAGGGGGACGGCAGCGCAGACCTACGTCGGTGAGGACAGGTGGGCAGCTGTCCTGGACCCAGTGGCCGGTGCACTCGTGGCGCCGCCTGCACTCGTCCCCGCACCAGCCGCAACCCATGAAGCGCTTGGCCCGCAGGCAGTGCTGGCATGTGGAGAAGTGGCGACAGCCAGGGCCTGTGACGTTCATTAGCCACACCTGGGGATGGAGAGTGGAGGTGAGGGGGACACATGGAGCTCCACGCCCACCCTATGCCCCTCAGACCCCGCACTCACCTTGGTGCCAGCAGTGAAGAACAGTGAGTGGCTTTGCAGCCCCATGGCACCTCGCACTGGCCCCGGCTCTCCCAGGGAGAAGTTGGACAAGGTCAGAAGGTAGGAGCTGGAGCGCTGGAGCACCATCTGCAGCAGGGCAGAGCAGGGGGCTGAGCATACCCCACAGCCTGCCAGGACCTGCCACCCCATCTGAGCCCCCCATCCCACCTGGAAAATGCGTCCTTCTGCTGTGCCCAGGTGGGCCACAGTGATGTCTCCCATGGCGGTGACAAAGAGGGACGTGAGGAGGACACCTGTCAGCTGCCCGTTGAACAGGTCCACTTTGTGGGAGGCAGCAGGGATGAGGGTGGGCTGATCCCAGCAGCTGGTGTTGACCACCGGTGCTGAGAGGTTCACCTGTGGCCAAACATGGGGTGGGTGACTTAAAGCTGGCCCTGGCACCCCAACTCCCACACTCTCACAGGTAGGCACCAGCTTGAGCAGTGAGATATTTTGGGGCAGCACCAGATTGCTTAAGTTCCCCTCCAGGCTGGGAAAATTTTGGG
Source organism: Cettia cetti (assembly GCA_013401135.1). Taxonomy (NCBI): domain Eukaryota; kingdom Metazoa; phylum Chordata; class Aves; order Passeriformes; family Sylviidae; genus Cettia; species Cettia cetti. The sequence continues at coordinate 7,375 of VZUI01028482.1, forward strand.
GGAAAAAAGCCACATCAGCAGGCCCTCCCTCAGTCCCTCATGTGGCGTCAGATCCTGCCCTCCCCTCCCACCCCATCTGGTTATAGTTATTCGTGCTGGCACCACAGGATGCACGCTCCAACCCCAGTCCTCCCTGACCCCTGGAGCTCAGTGAGGGGCTGGGGTTGAAGAGGGACACCAGGAGCCATGGGGTCCCCACTGGTCGCCCCCAATGCAGAGGGGCTGCGGTCCCCTCTGAGTTTCCCCTGCCACGGTGTGAGTCAGCAGCAGTGAGCTGCTGCTCTGTGCAGGAAGAGGAGGGGACTTGGCTGCACCTTGCCCTGAGCCTGGCTGAGGACACCAAAACTTGTGTCATGTGCTGGGACGAGGGTGCCCTGCCGGGGTGCCCACCCATCTGCATCCTGCCCGTGCCGGGGCTTGTACCTGGGACACGGTGTTCCTGCCCCGTGGCTGCGGGAGACGAGGAACCGCGGTGACTAATTGCACTTCCGCCTGAGGTTTATTTGCCCAGAGAAGGCGGTGGCCGTGCCTGGGGAACGAGGCAGGAGCAGCCCGCACCTCGCACATTTAGTAAGCGAAGCACTGAGGCCCTGTGGCTTTCCCGCCCCTCCACACATAAACAAGCTGGAGAGTGGCTGGGGTCCAGGGACAGTCGCCACGGGGCCGGAGTCAAGGCTCCAGGAGAGGAATCGGCCCAACGCGTGACGTGTGGCACTATGCCCATGTGCTGGCACATGAACCGCTGAGGTGGGGGCCTCAACAGGATCCCCGCCCACATCCAGCCTCCTCAGTGCAGCCAGGGCTGCCGGAACACCGCAGCTCCTGCAGCAGGTGGTAGGTGGCTGCTGGGCTGATTCACACCTGGGTGATGCTGCTCTCCCCCTACCCTACCCCACCCCACCCCACCATCCATCCTGCTCTACCAGTGTTTCCCACTTCCCGAACCCACTTTCCCCTATCCCAGCCAAGCCCCAGGGCTGGATGCGGCGCAGGGTGGAGCACTCACATTGTGTGGGCAGTACTCCACCGGCTGGAAGAAACTGAGCCCCCGCAGCAGTGGCTGGTGCCCGGTGCCGCAGCACTTCTCCATGCCCTCCTCCATGGCCTGATTGAGGAGGCGGAGGGGGAAGGCGCAGACGGCCGAGTTCTCCTGTGGCGCTCGGCTCTCCGGCCGGCTCTCGGCAAAGGCACCGAAGAGCACCGTGTCGGTGTCGTTGATGCCGAGGTCGCGGGCCAGGCGTGCACCAGGGCGGGCAGTGTGGGCCGCCTGCAGGACGTTGTAGGCCATGTCCCTCTCAGCGTCCTCCTCGCCGCTGCGCCGGCGCCGGCGCTTGGACTCGAAGCGGCAGTCGAGGACGAGCTCGCGGTAGCGGCGGAGGTCCCGCTCGTGGGTGCTGAGCCGCGCCAGGCGCGTGTGGTACGCCGCTGATCCCGGCCGTTCCGGCTGCACCGTCAGGAAGTAGACGTGGTCCCCATCGGCAAAGGAGTGCACGTAGTGGATGGTGTAGTTGTTGCGGTATTGCGGCAGCACCGTCAGCCACTGGAAGTCATTTGAAAAGCCATCCAAGGTGCCCTTCAGGCGTCGGACGGACACTGACTGTGGGCTGTACTGTGCCGCCACGCTGCTGTTGATGGTGGAGCCGAGGTAGAAGAAGGAGGCATAGGAGGTGGCCACCACGGTGGCACTGGTCCCCAGTGGGCTGACCACACAGTCAGGGCAGAACGCTGGGCTGTTGCCCACGGCTGAGTACAGGCAGTGTGTGGCTGTGATGGCCACCTTACCGTCCCGCACCTCCAGCTGGTGCTGGTAGCACAGCCCATGCCGTGCCGTGCCACAGCTGTACAGCCATGGCTCCAGAGGGTCCAGCAGCAACAGGACATTGTCTGTGTCCTCAGGGCCATCTGTGGTGGCTGGGCACAGGTGACAGATGTCACACTTGGCACTGCCCACTGGGCCGGTGATAAGGACGGAGAGCAGGCGCAGCTCGGGGCTGAGCAGCAGGATGCGGTTGCGGACGGCCACAAAGACAGCGGCTGGACTGCCCCAGTCTGTAAAGACAGCAACGTTCTGGATGGGGCTGCCAGCATCGAGGCTGGGCAGCGTGTAGGGGACAGAGAAGTTCCTGGTGGAGCTGTAAGGGATGCGGGGACACTGCCAGGCACCGGCACCCCGCAGGGAGAGGGCAAGCAGCAGCCAGGGGCACACGCAGCACAACAGGCCCATGCTGTGCAGTGCCACTGGTGTAGGGTTATCGATGGTGGTCAGCACCCAGCAGGTTCAGAACATATGGAGGATGGGCCACCATTGCATCTGCCAAAATAAAATAGGAAGGGGTTTACCCTCTTATTTTAGGTGAGGACCTGGGCATAATCACAGCTAAGTGTCAGTTGGGGATCCCAGGGTTCCCAAGGGCCAGATGAAGATGGGTAGTGCTGAGGGAGGATCAATCACACCAAACCTCTTCCGAAATACCATGAGTAGGAGGTGATGCCGAGCTGCCTGTGGCAGAGGGACAAATCCTGCCTTCTGCCACCTACAGATGCTGCCTGTCACCCTGGGGCATCTCTGCCCTGCAATGACCCGTCCCGGGGACTGGGATAGGGACCCTGCCAGCCCCCGGGACAGCAACGGGGAATAGGGATCCCTGCGGAACCAGGACAAGGGCCCCGCTAGCCTCCCGAACTGGAATCCCGAACTACTCCCGGCCCCGCCGCAGCTCACCGGGTCCGGGATCTCCGCTGAGTCCGGCTGTTCTCGCCCCATCCGTCCGGTCCGGTCCGATCCGGCTGGTGCCGGGCGGCAGGGCCCTCACCTGGGCGCTGCCGAGCCGTGCCGTGCCGTGCCAGGGCGGAGCGGAGCAAGGCCGGGACGGAGCAGGCGAGGCGGGACGGGACAGGGCGGGACGGGGTGGGCGGGTCCTGCCCCCGCACCGCCCGGGGCTCCCCGGGAGCAGGCACCGGTACACGCAGCCCGGGGGGGACGGGGCTGTTCGGGAGAGCACGGAGATCGGGGTACCCGGAGGGTCGCTGGGCACTCCCGGGGGGACAGGCACGGCGGGGCACGGTGCCCGAGAGGCGCACGGGTCGGGGCCGCTGGTCGGAACACGGGTGCAGGGCTGGCACAGTGCCTCGGTTGCCCGCTGCAGGTCCGGGTGGCCGTCGGGGGATCCCCGTGGCTGGGAGGTGGCTGCCAGCAGCATCCCTGAGTGCGAGTGGGGTCCTGCATGTCGCTCCCCCTTGGCCCCTCGGCCGCAGCCCCCAGCCTCGCTGCCACCCCGACACATTGGGGAATTGAAATTGCCGCTTCCCCGAAGTTCCCGCGGTGGCACCACGTTCGCTGCTCGCTTCCAGGCCAACAGGGCAGCCTTGGGGCGTGCAACAGGCTCAGCACCGGAGTTCCCGGCTGGGAGAAAAGAGCAGGGCTGGGGGAGCCACAGCTTTGCCAGGGCAGCTGTGAGGGTTATTTCTGTTGTGCCCATTCTGTGTCTCACGTCCCTTTCCTCCCTGGCTGTCCGCAGTGGCAGGAGGTGCCAGCACCTCTGGGAGTGACTGCTGTTCACAGGGATGCGGGAAGATCCTTTCAATCCCGATCCATACATGGATTTTGCCTCCAAATGCCCTGCTGCCCTCGGAGGCTGGGGATTTGCACACAGACCTTTTCTCCAGGTGAGCAGGGCGCTGGGGACTTTGGTCCCAGGAGAGGCTGAGCCTGCCGAAAATGCCGTGCCTGCCGCCCGGCCAGCCCCGGCCCTGCCAGGCTCCCGCCCCGTGTTGTGTAAGGCCCGGCAGTTCCGCTGGCTCTGGGCCTTACCCAACAGCTCCTTCCTCCGGCTGCGCCCCGGCTCGGTTTCGACATGAGCTGGCCGTGGCCAGCTCAGCTCGGGGATTTTGCCGCTCCCAGTCTCCAGCCAGCGCCGCCTCCTGCCAGCACAACCCCGGCAGCCTCGCACCGCTCCCAGGCAGCTTTCCTGGCTCCCGGCAGATCCCCGGGGCTGGACTGCACGTACCAAAACTTGGAATAAACTTCTCCCCCCCAGTTTGGTGATCCCCCCACTCCAGTGAACATACAGGAATGCAACAAGACTTAACTTGGGGTCCAGATAATGTTTATGAGCAAAGACAAGCGATTATACTCTGGCAGGAGCATAAATACAGGAGCAGATCCCTGTGCTAGCCCTGCTGGATCCTTCCCAGCTCCCTCTGTGCAGGCGTGTCACCCTGACGGCTCTGCCCCTCCTCCAACACCTATTCCAGCCCCAAAACACCGAGTTGGGCCGTTCACAGGTGCTCAGCCCCACTCCAGTGCCTGGGGTGGTCAGGGAGATACAGGAAGCTCAGCGTAGCTGGCTCCAGGGGCTAGGTTTGGATTTGGGGGGCAGGTGCTCCTGTGCCAAGGAGAAAACTCCCCATGGGCTGGGGAGCACTGTGGCCCTGTACCAGGGTGGTCCCCAAGGAGATGTGCTTGAGCTGCCCCTTTAGGGTCCACTAACCCACAGCCAGAGCCACGAGCCCACAAGCACGCTGACAAACACCTTGGCTCTCTGGAGCTGCTCTGTGTCCCTGTGGTGAGGTGGGCAGGACCCTGCTGTCCCAGCTGGGGCAGGCTGACCCACCCTGCCTGCCAGCATCCCCAGGGACAGACAACCTTTTCACAGCCACAGTGGGAAGGGTCCAGGCTTATACAGATGCCAAGGGGGCAAACCTGCTCTGGGACTGCAGAGGCTCCCTGGCACTTGGGGGATCCAGATCCCCCGAGGCAGGGAGAGGAGCAGTGTGTGCCCCAGGCCAGCCCTGGATGGTGTCACCTGCCATCTGTGGGCACAGCAACATAGGGGTCCCCTGAGTGCTGCCACATCTCCCCTGGGGATCCCCACCCTTGGCACAGCCAAAGGATGTCAGAGAAGGGAGATGCCAGGCACAGGGAGCAGAACCCAGGGGCTCTGCTCCCCTCCAGTAACCTGGGGTATCAGCAGCCCCGCTCCAGGACCCCCACAACAAGGGATAGAGCTGGAAACTGCAGAGGAAGAGCAGCCCCCCAGCTGGGGCACTGCCTGCAGCTGAGATAAAGTCCTATTCATCCCCTTCCCTTTCCCTGTGCACCCCATCCCTAACACCCAGGTTGGACAGGCCTGCAGGTGGGGTTTCCCTGTGCTCTGGGGTCCCACCATGCCCTCTCCCCTGGACACACAGCCCGGGAATCCCTGGGAATGGGCTCCCCAGCACAGCGGGGGCTCTTCCAGCTGGCTCCATGCCCTGGGTGATGCCCATCAGTACGTCTGGGGCGTGAGGATGAAGAGTCGATCTTCCTCCTTGCGGATCCACTTCATGAGCTTGTTGACAGCATTGATGGCGCCAGCCTTGGTCCCCAGGGGACTGTAGCAAATGTAGAGCTCAAAGGCATTGGTTACCTGGGAGAAGGAACAGGACACACGCTGGGAACAGGACTGCACCCCACTTGGGGGTGGCAGCCCATCTTCCCCCCCACCATGGGCTACCAGCAATGAGCAGGGGGGCTCCCGTGCAGGTACATGAAGTGGCAGTGGGGTACCCTAAATGGGTGGCATCTGGTTTGCTCAGAAGTAAGAGAACCAAACCCTGGGGTTTGTCCCCAGAGTGGGTTTTCTCCACAGCACTGAGTTCACGACAGGACATGGCACAGCCCTCGGTGCTGGAATTCACCAGCTCCCACTGCCACCCTGCCTGTCCCTCCCTCACACAGTGGCAGGCTCACCCTCAAAAGGACCAGGACTGGGGTCCTCCCTGGAGACCACGGAGCTGCTGCTGTGTGGTGTTACCACCCCCCTTCCCCACCACACAGGACCAGAAAAGACAGGCTCACCAAACTCCACCAACAGCCTTACCCACGCCAGGAGGTTCTCGCGGGGGCCTGTGAAATAGATGTTCTTCAGGGGCCGTGGAGAGTTGTGGGCCCGGCTGTGCAGGTACTGGTAAAGCCCCAAGAGCCTCTCCTTCTCCTCCTCCTGCACGTAGGGAGCCTCAATCTCTGGGCTGCAGGAACACAGCACCCCGTTAACCCCCTGGAGAAGGGGCTTGGCCCATGCCACGGCCTTGGCCCAGCGGCTCCCCGGGGGCTCACCTGGTGAAGAGCCCGGAGCTCTTGGACTTGTAGATGAAGTGCCGGAGGTCAGGGATGCCCACCTGGGCGACACTGTAGAAGGGGGTGCGCAGGGCCTCCTGCAGGGCGTGGTGCACCCCGCGCCGCCGCAGGCGCTCCTGGAAGCGCCGCTTGCAGTCGGACACGGTGAAGAAGTCCTCACGGTCAGTGGAGACCAGCAGCAGGCACAGGTCCATCTCCTGCTCCAGGTAGGAGATGTGAGCATGGAAGAAACCGCTGGAGTTGAACTTAGGGAGGCAAATAGGAGTCCAGGCTTCACCCTCCCGGAAAGAGGAAGAAGAGCTGATGAGGTTGAAGAGCAGATGGAGGTCAATGGGGTGAAGGAACTGATCCTTCTTCCTCACGAGAGACACCAGCTGGTTCCCAGACAGCAGAATGGAGAAGACCAGGCTCTTGGCCTTGGCCTGCTGCAGGCTGCTGCTGACAGCGTCCCGGACACTGGCGGCCAGGGGCAGGCAGCGCACGGCGCCCATCAGGAAGCTGGGGTCGTGGGCCATGAGGTCCAGCAGGTTGTCGGTGATGCGCTCGGAGCCAGCCAGGAGCCGGCGCAGGTCATAGTTCTGCTTCTGCTGGAAGATGTGGTTGAGCTGGGTCCAGGTGAGCAGGCTCAGAATCTGGTAGTAGATATAGAGCAGCTCGTGGGCAATCTCCTGCTCCGACTGCCGGGTGCGTGCCACTGCCACCAGCACCAGCGGGCTCCTCCGCACGAAGACCACCTTGTAGCCATCTGCTTGGGAGGGAGTCCCCGGGGGGCCGGGGACACACCTGTGAGCCTGGCTCCCCGGGGCTACAGCCTCTCCTTCCATCAACCCATCTGCCCCTGGGGACAGGTGACATGGCCCACGCTGGCAGGCGAATGGATGGGCAGGCCGTGACCCCCCCATCCCATTATCCCCCCAGGGCGGTACCTGCGTGGATGGACCGGATGGCGTTTTTCTCAGCCTCCAGGAAGGACACCAGGGCCATCATGACGCCCATGGTGCTGGACAGGGCTTCCTCAGAGCCGTAGCGGGAATACACGGGCTTGCCCGCCTCGCTCAGCACGAAGACGTGCTTCCGGTGCAAGCGCCAGGCGTCCATGGTCACGTCCTCCTCCTCCTTCCCCGACAGCACCGAGTCACGGCGGGTGGTCTGCGGGGATGGCTCCAGCTTCCCCTCCTTGCCCGGCCTCATCTCCTCCTCCAGGTCGAGGGCCATGCCTGTGAGCTGTGTGCTCAGCTCGCTGAAGTCCTTGCTGATCTGCTCCATGCTGCTCTGCTCGGCCGGCTCCCCCCGCCTCTCCTCTGGGCTCTGCACCGCGGCCGCCCCGTCCTCGGGACTGGTCAGGTCCTCGTAGGAGCGGGTGTGCACGAACATGGCTCCCTCCTGGCCTGCCCCTGGGAACAACGGGCCATGCAGCATCCGTCCACGTGTCCCCCGTGCTGGGGGAAGGATGCAAAGGAGGCCTGCCTCCTCTCCCCGTCCCTCAGCATCCTGAGGGTGCGGGTCCTGCTCGTGGGGAGTCATGAGTGGGCCCATCTCCCCCTGCCCACAGGGCTGTGGAGGTCTCAGCCCACATGAGGAGCTGCTCTTTCCCCCCCTGCTTCCCCCCTTGGTGAGCTGTGCTCCATACCTGGCTCCGTGCCCTGTGCCAGCCCCGGCGTGGGGCTCTCAGACCTCTCCGTGTGCTGGCCATCTCCCGGTGCCAGGGACCCATTGGGCACTTCCCAGCTTTTCTTCTTGTGGACATCTGCAGCCATTCCTCGGGGCAGGACCTGCACGTGACCCACCGTGTCACTCCTGTGTCCCCTCACTTTCAAAGCAAGTCCTGAAATGCTTTGTTCTCCAGCGGGGCCAGGCCAGCACCCATGGCCCAATTCCGCTGGCTCAGCAGGCAGCACTGAGCCCTGGTGAGATGTCCGTAAAGCTGCTCTAATCCATCAGGATTTCCTCTCTCACGCAGCCCCAGCTCTTTCCAGTCCCCTGGCCACGGCACCTTTCATCCAGGCTTGGCCCCAATTCCCCCCATGAAAACCTCTCAGCTTTCCTGTGCAGCGAGGGGGAAGGGACACAGCCCTGGATGGGGCTTGTCCCACACACCTGAGATCCCAGAGGCCTCGTGTTTGCAAAGGGAGGAGTTTATGACCCTCCTTGGACCGGGTTACGTGGCTGCGATGGGATGAGGCTGGTGACACTCCTCCTGAGCTGGCACATATGGCGTCACCCCAGGAGCTGGGTGCCCTCTCCAGCAGAGGCCATGCCTCCAGCCTGCTCCTTCCTCCCTCTCCTGGGGGAAAACCAACCCAAAAGTGAGCACAAGCAAAAGAAATAGGAGGCAGGAAGGCTGTCTAGGAGCCTGTGCCTCTGAACCCGGCTGCTAGGGAAGCTCACCGAGCCCAGGCTCTGCCCCGGCACACCTTCTGCTCCCAAACCCAATCCCAACTAACACTGCACCTGGGGGAGCCAGACTGGCCCCTACAAAGTCCTGTGACAGCCCTGAAGGGTACCATGGAGTGGATCAGAGCCCTGTCCTTAGCTGGGGGAGTCATGCAGCCCCCACCCCCAAACCTGTGACAGCTCTGAAGGGTTGTGGAACTGGTCAAAGCTCCATCCTCCCCTGGGGAGCTAAAGCCTCACCCCACAAAACCCTGTGACAGCTCTGGAGAGTACTGGGGAACAGATAAGGGCTCTGTCCTCATCTCGGGGAGCCTGTGACAGCCCTGGAGAGTGCCGGGGAGCTTACTGGGATCCGGTCCGCACCTGGGGGAGGCACACAGCACACTCAAACCCTGTGACGGCTCTTGAGGGTGCCGGGGAGGGGATAAGGGCTCCGTCCTCACTTTTCCTCTTCACCCTGCTGACCTTCCCGTAGGCGAGATTCACCCCAGGACCCCCTCCCGGCCCAGCACGGACCCACTCCGACCCTTCCCCCTTCAGCGCTGAGGTGTCACCGCTCCTGCAGCCCCGACACGACTCAGGCCCAGGACCCCCCTTAAGGACAAGGCGCAGGGACCCACCTCCGCGGCTCCTCCCGGGGCCGCCCTGCAGCCCCCTGGGCACGGCCTAGGCGGGTCGGAGAAGGGCTCGGAGCCGGCGGCGGGCGGTCACCTCCCGCCCTACCCCCGGTCCCGGCCCCGACCGCGGCGACACCCCCGCCATCGCGGCGACCCGCCGCGGGACATCATGGGAATTGTAGGCGGTGCGTTCCAAGTGGGATCATAGGCGTTGTAGTCCGTGAGCCGCAAGGACACGCCTGAGAAGGGGTGGCAGGGACGGGGCGACAGAGACTACAATTCCCAGCACCACCTAGGAGCCCGCGGGAAGGAGGGAGCCGGAAATTCCGGGTTCTCGCTGTGGCGGCTGTGGGGCCTGTGCGAGGCGGGAGCGGCGGAGCAGGAGGAGGAAGAGGAGGTGATGAAAGTCTCCCGGGCGATAAAGGGGATCGCCTGGGATAAAGGGGATCTCGCTCAGTAGGGTGAGAGGGGCCAGTAGTGTCCCGAGGGGCTCCCGGGATGGGCTTGCCCGGGGTGGAGGAGGGGAGGCTGCGGAGTCCGTGAGGGGGGAGGGGTGTCTGTTTTGGGGTCATGCGTGGTGCGGGAATAGAGAGGGGCTGGTGGCGGCCCGCTGCGGGGCGTGAGGCAGCAGGTCCTGGCGCTGTGCGCCCGCAGCTGTCTTCGTGGGCTCGGTGTCTTCATCAGGACCCCACGCCCCAGTGCGTTGTGAGGTTGGGATGCTCGGTCCCTGGATCAGCATACGGTATCCCACACGGTAGTGTTGGGGCCTGCCACGCGTGTATCGTTGTCTGCAGTTGTGCTGTTTCTGGGTATCTCAGTGTTGTTTGCTGTTCTGAGGCCCTGATCAAGATCAGGGCCTTTTTTTGCACCGGGTCATAAAGTGTGTCCATCTCGGAGCGCTTGTGGTTGTAAAAGGCGAGGACCAAAGCGGGCTGGATTCATGCTGGGGTGCAGAGGGATCTGATGGGAGCTGTGTGTTAGCGGATGTGATCCCAAGTGAGGGGCTAAATGGGATTTTGGGCTGTAAGTAAAGGCTCAGGTGGCGGCGGGATGGCCTCTGGTGGAGGCCAGGTAAGGCGGTGATCGACGGTAACGACTGGGAGTGATGACTGTGACCTCCCATACTCTGTTTTTAAGAACATTTGGCACCTCAAGAGGCTGGTGTTGCTGCTGCTGTGTGATGTTAATTTTGGCAGTGCTGCTGAAGGTGGAATCCATTTTCCTATCCCAGCAGGGTGTTTGTGGTGTGAAAGTCTTTCCCAACATTCACTGCTTGGGAACGCACTTATGAAATCCTTTGAGACAAGCAAGGTCAGGATAATAATGGGATGGGGGTTGTGTTAGAAATTCACCTGATTGTCTCTAATACATGTTTTTAGAAGCATCATACAGATGAAAAGTATGCACATCCCCCTTTTTTTGAAATTAAAATCCTCCAGCCTGACACCTATGGGAGCCAAAATGGTTTCCTCTCCCTTCACTTTCACGTCAGTGACATGCTGTTGATATTTCCTCTGAATAAGGGATCTCCAACTTTAACATTGGATGTAACTGGCTTTCCTGGTTGCTTGCAGTTTCTGTAACTCTGGGGAGTAGTTTTCTCGTTTTCTCTTGTACCTTCTGCAGTACTTGGATTTCACAGAGGCCTTTTCCTTTCTTCAGCCTTACAAAAACTTTGCTGGGTACAGAAAGTTGTTCCACAGCAAACTGCTTCCTCTGTGCCTGTGTGTAGTTCTGGGTTTGATTTCCTCGTGCTCTATAAATACCAAGCCTTGGCAAAATCTGTTTGGAGAGGAGCTCTGAATATCAGAGTATTTTTCTGAAAATAGCACCCAGTCTGTCACCAATTACCCTTCTCTCCCCCATATTTGGAAAAAAAGTGTGAAGCTGGGTGTAAATTGGTGAGGAGATACTTGAGGGCTGTGCTGGCGTTTCCCACTCGGCCCCTTGACAGATGTCTTTATTTAGTCCTTGAGAAGACCAGTTGCTTAGTCTGTCTCAGCTGCACAATTCCCATGATCAAAGTCATTATTTTACCATAGCAGGATATCAGTTGGAATAAAAGATCCAAGAGTTTGCTGTCAGGATTGGCACGTGCAGTTTGGGAAGTGGAATCAGGAACCTCCCCAGAGTTGTCCGGAGAAGCACTGGGAGGGGCAGGGGCACAGTCCTGAGGAAGTCATTGGGTGTAATTGCCAGGGAGCATCTGCAGCTCCACCAGTCTCTCCTGGGAGGGCTGTGTGACCACCAGGTATTGGAGGAACTAAAACCACAAAAGAGCTTCTCCTTGTTTAGTTGTGCCTTCTGTGTCTTCGGTGGAGCTGAGGCTTTGCCACCAGGAAGTAGAGCCAGCTGGGATAGGAATAGGGAAAGATGATGCATGTCTGCCTCCCAAATGTTCAGGGTAATTGTAACAGCTCATTATTGTCCTAGAGAGCTGTTGGTCTGGGCTCTGCAAGTGGCTGGACTGTTTCCATCTCCTCAAACACTTGGTTGTGACCAGAGTGTGACGAAACTAATGGATGCACAGTTCCAAGCACGCAGGTGGCTTTTTGCCATGATTTGCTGCTGGCCTGGGGTGTCTTTGGCAAACAGCCTCACTCACACTGACCTGTCTCCCAGCATTTACCTGTGAGCTGGGAGGTGGGAGCTGAGCTGGCAGATACCTGCCCGTGGCAGAAGGGTGAATCCCCACGAAGTCTCATCGTGATGTGCTTTTTTTGGAGCAGTTGTAGCAGGGTGTACCTTCAGGAGATCTTGGCATCAGTGGAAGCCAGGCTAAGACCCTTCTGTCCCTTGTCCTGCGGTTTGTTGTCACCTTGGTTTGTGGGGTTGTGTGGTAAAGTGTATCACTGAAGTGACCTGGGTTAAATATAACTCTCTTCTGAGGGTCATGCGTGGTGCAGACCCAGAAAAGCACAAGCTGGCACAACTTACACCTGGTGCTTTGCCAAAGGAGGAGGTGGGGAGCAGATCAGGCTGAGTGGGGGCTGTTGAAGCCAGTGTTGCTCTCTGTGTTATTGAACCATGACCTCACACTCACAGAGGTTGCTGCATGGCTCAGCAGGTCTGTGCCAGGCCTGAGAGCTGTCCAGTGGTATTTTTTTTCCATGTCTGATAATTTGAATATTACATCTAAACAGTTTCCAGCTGGCAAGGGATTTTTTTTTTTTTAAGCATCGGTAAGGTTTTTGATTTAAAGAGAACTGGAGTGGGGGAGGAAAATCTAGAAGGGAAGAGCAAGAAATGCAAGGTTTGCAGGTTGCAGAAGATCTAAGATGAAAGGATGGGCTGATGATAGAAACCATTTCCCTTTGGTTGCCCTTGCCATGAAGGGAGTGCAGTCTTGATTCTCTTAGAAAGAGAGCTTTTCCTCCAGAAAGATGGAGGAAATCCTCAGGACCAGGGCAGTAATTTATCAAGAGCCATGTAAAATGTGAGCAGACTGGTACTCTCAGGCTTGAGTGGCCAACAGAATGAACCTGTTTCTTTGGGAATGACGTTGGGGAGGATGGATCAGTGGTGGTTGTGCAGGTTGCCTTCCTCAGCCTCTGCATGCTTGGTTTCTGCCAGAACCTGCTGTCTCTGGCACCCACCTGAGCCTTCCCTGGTGGGTAGTGGACCCTGGCAAGAGCATGGACTTTCTCTTGGCATGGCAGCTCCTTCAGCTCCTTGACACCGCCGGCCGCCAGCGGCAGCATCTGGAATTGCTTCCTGGTGGAAGGTCTGTCATGACCTGCTCTGCTGACCTGCCTCCGCTGCACTGGCCTTTGGAAGGGAGAACAAACAGGCCTTTGTGTGCCTTTCTTTGACAAGAGCTGCTCTAGCCAGGCCTGGCAGTGACTCTCTGTTCTGTCCTCTGTCCCCTCAACCGCTGGAGTTAAATAATCCTGCTTTGTAACAGCGTGTAAGCACCGAGTCTCCCAGCCTCGGTCTGGTGACATGGCAGCCCTCCTGCTCCACTGCAGCTGGGCTGGCCAGAGCAGGTTGGAGGCCATCAGGTTGCCATCTCCCTCAGTTTTCTCCATGCTGTGCCACAGCCTTTTTTTTTCTTTTGGAAAGACGGAAGTACTTCCTATTTCAAATCCTGGCTTTGGTTTTCGCCAGGAAATCCTCACCTTCTCTGCTGGTGGGAGGAAGTAGATGAAATTTTAGATTTCTGTTGAGGCAAGTGTTACTTGCGTCACTCCTCTTGATGAGGGCAGCGTTGGGGAACAGTGCCTGTCATGATTTATTGGCAAAACCTCCTCCGTCATCTACAGACTTCTGAGGGCAGAGTATCCATGGTAGACCAAGAGTGGTGATCGTTTCCTTGAAGAGCAAAGGGCTTTTGGCAGAAATAGTTTGGATTAAACATTAATTGGGAACTGTTGTTCGGCAGTGGTCCTTGTTGTTTATGGATGGCGGCGTTCTCACATTTCTAGCTGCGCCCTGAGTAGTGTCAGACAGCACAGTATGTTGGAAAGCTCTATGTTGATCAAAGCAGATATCAAATTGTTTGCCCACCATATTGACAGTTTGATTTCAGGAGTTGTTTGACGCTTACAAATTTGAACGTGCAGAAATGCAACGCTTGAATTCATTCATGCCTGAGTGTGGTCTTGTATGTCTGTGGATCCTGATCAGATGTTACCCTTCTAACCAGCATTGTTTTTCTCATGTTTTTCTCTCTTTGCCTTGTGGCTTATCATTTTGTTGTTTTTTCAACAGGTTGTGGTGTCTGGGTGTTGTTAGAGTGAATTAACCATTTCTGGAAGCCTACCAGACAAGATCAAAATGTGGGGAGACCATCGACAAGGCAACAGAATGGGGTCTTTTCGGTAAGCACTTGAATGGATAGTTTATTTCAGGAGCATTCTTAAATACAATAAGCCTTGGGAACTCTCTGTTTACTGTTTTGGTAGAATTTGTGAGGTCTCTATGGAGCTAGTTAGGATTGCCAAAGGACAGACAAGTTAACCGATGGTTTTTGCATTTCTGTGAACTTTTTAATTTAGTTTTTAAGCAACAGCTGCTTTTAATATTTCTAGTCCTTTTCCACACCACCTTTTCTAGTGATACTTAGTTTAGCTGTTGTGAGCTAAGGTGATGTGCTATATGGCTTTTGGTATTATATGCTATTAACATCTGTAAGAGAAGAAAATGAGTTTACAAATACTGGCACATTCATTGCACACATGATTTTATGAAAACTTTGAGAATTTAATTCTTTCCATGAGGTTAGTAAGTTCATATTATCATAGAATCACAGAATGGTTTGATTGGAAGGTTTGATCTTGTTCCAAACCCCCTACCATGGGCAGGGACACCTTCCACTATCCCAGGCTGCTCCAAGCCCCATCCAACCTGGCCTTGAGCCCTTCCAGAGATGGGGCATCCACAACCTCCCTGGGTAACCTGTGCCAGGGCCTCAGCATCCTGACAGGGAAGAATTTACTTCTGGTATCTAATCTAATCTAATATAAATCCACTCTCTTTCAGTTTAAACCAATTCCCCATTGTCCTACCACTACATGCACTTGCAAAAAGTCTGTATCCCCATATGCTCCTTTATAAGACATTTTTGAATGTCACTGCAACTGTTGTAAAAATTGATGTGCAACTGACCTGCCCAGCACAATATTTTTATTAGTTTGTGTTCCTCTGGTTGTTACTGGGACCTGTGTTTGCAAAAGAGTGCTGAGTGTAAAAATGAAGCCACCAAAATATAGAATTTTCCTCTGTTGTGCATAATTCTTTCATCCTTTGCTCATGTGTGCACCTCAGTCCCTTGAAAATTGGTGTGATAAAGGTACTGCTCATGGCATGCCTTAGATTTCTGCAATAATTGCAGAAATAATTTCTTCAAATAATTGTCTACTGTAATATGTTGAGAAAGCTGATGAAAATCAGCATCCTCCAGAACGTGTAGTAACAACGTTGTTGAGGGAGTGATTATGTCTTGTGATGATATCAATACTGCTGTTCTGATGATTTTTAAGTGGATTTTATTGGCATCATTCTTTAACGTATTGGGTGAGAAACGCTGATCTTGATCCAAGTTTTAATTGATATTCTACATGGTGGTGAAATGGACCGTGTACCTTAGGAAATCTCTGTATGCTTTGATTAATCTTGGTGAGTGATTGTGTAGTGAAACTCAGAGTACAACATGACTTGCTGTAGTTGCTAAGGAAATGTCCACTGCTTTGGGTAGCATTTGGTGTTATTTTAAAATGTGCTGATACTGTGTTATTCTGTTTTTTTAAAAAAAATGTATTGCAGCCCTGCTTAGATGAATAATCAGATAGTTCCATGTAAAAAAAAAAAAAAAAAAAAAAAAGCCCCACTGGATTTTGAAAAACTGCTTTAGGAGGGAACTTCTTGAGTATTTTTGTGGAGATATTGGGAGAGCTCATAGCCATAGTCTTGTGAACTTGGTGTAAGACAGTCTGGAGGCACGAGCACAGGAATATCTTGGATGTTGATTGTTGGCATAGTCCTGTGAGGCACCCTAAGTGTCTGAATTGATGGCTTTCAGAATTTGCCAGTTTGGACTCCAGCACAAGGAAGCCTAAATGAGTCTTTGTAGCATGTCAGTGAAGCCTGTTTAGTAGCCTCTGCTTTCACGTGCCTCAGAGTGATGTGTTAAGTTAGCTGTTTCCATACTGCCCAGAGAGCTTAAGCTCCTGAGTTCCTCACAGGCATGTGCTGGTGATGCTAATGAACCAACACACCAGCTGCTGGCACCTCAGACAGCTGCAGAGCTGTGTGCAGTGCAGGACTATGTGGATTGCTACCATCATTAACCCATTAATATTGCAGGTATTCCCTGTTGAGTGCTTCTGGAAATTGTGCTGAAATGGGAGCACCCAAGTTTACTTTCTCACACCTGTCGTATGCTGCCTCATCTTAAACTGCCAAACATCAATATCTTCTGCGGATCTTAGACTGTTACACAGCTCTATAAAAGTTTAGAGAAGAATGTGCTGCTGTGTAGATTTCAGACTCTTAAGCACGTTATGAATAATACTGTCTTTATTTCTACAGTGGGAGCCAAGAAGAAAGGTTTGCTCCCGGGTGGAACAGGGAATATCCTCCTTCCCTTGATAGTCTTGGTCAAGAAAGACACTCTGGCAACTTCTCTGGCAGAAAATCACTTCCTTTTGATATCCAGGCACTCTCAGGCCTCCTCAATCCTCAGTTTGCCAACAGAGAGGAACCTTCTTTCAGCTATGGAGCTAGAGATGGACCACGTAGTGACTTCAGAGGTGGGGACGGGCACCATGATTTCAGGGGCAGGGATTTCCCACCATCTGACTTCCAGGGCAGAGACGAGTCTCAGATGGATTTCAGAGGTAGGGAGCCACCCCCTTCTGAGTACAGGGGCAGGGATATGTACTCTGGAGACTTCCGGGAGAGAGAAGGGCCCCCTATGGACTTCAGGGGTGGGGATGTTCCCTCCGGAGACTACAGGAACAGGGACACGTTCCGTATGAACTACAGGGATAGGGAAGCACATAATATGGATTACAGGGGCAGGGAGGAACCTCCATCAGACTTCAGAGGAAGAGGGTCTTATGATTTTGACTTCAGAGGTCGAGATGGGCCTCATTCAGACTTTAGGGCAAGAGACATGTCTGAGTTAGACTACAGGGGCAGAGAACATTCTTATCCGGACTTCAGAAATAGGGATGTACCTGATCTGGACTTCAGGGGTGTGGGCACCTCTGACCTGGACTTGAGGAACAGGAACGCACCATCTTCAGACTTCAGAAATAGGCACAGATCTCGATCTGATCAGGATTTTAGGAGCAGAGATGTGGCTCCTCCCATGGACTTTTCAGATAGGGAAATGCCTCCTGTGGATCAAAGCCTTGTAGATTTTAGGCACAACCAATCTACTGCACCTTTAGCAGAAAGAGAGGGCTCTGGTTTAAGCACCAGCAAAAGAGATGAGTCTGCACTTAGTCTAGATAGGAGTCCCTTTGGTAGCCAAAAAGGAGAATTTCAACACTCAGAAGCACCAGCCAGAGAAGAGGAATCCCTGGGACTGGGTCTTGAAGATGACACTTCGCACAATTTCCAAAATAGCCGCGGACCTCTTCCTACTCTTCAGGACCAAGAGGAGCAACCTCAGACCTTTGCTAACAAGCAGCAACAGCAGCAGCTTTCTGGGGGGGAGCAGCAAAGATCCGATTCTGATCTTGGGTTAAAGGGTGAAGGTGACCTGGATTTCCTTGGGAGGGAAGATGCAGACTACCGCAACATGGAATATCGAGATGTGGATCACCGCCTGCCAGGGCATCAGATGTTTGATTATGAACATGGCAAGTCCTTTGCAGAAGGAAAACCCAGCAAAGATTCTAGGCCCTATAAGAACCTTCAGGTAGGTGGTTTTGTCAATTGATGTCTCTCTTAAATGTGTGTTGACCAAAGAATGGAAGGAGTTGGGGAGGAGTCTTCATCCATATCCCATCACTTCGGTTCTATTCTAATTTACCATCCTTCTCTGAGATTCTCTGCCCCAGGTTATTTAATGGGTACCCTTTCTATCTCAGAAACACTTCCCAAGAGAAGTGCAGTTTAGCAAGTGATAGTTGCTAAATATGTAGAACCAGATTTCTTTCAGAAAGTCCCCAAGTTGAAAATGGCCAGACAGAGGGTGTTGGGGGAAGTGGTTACAGATAAACTTTTTTGGTTTTTTCCCCTGGATATTGCTTATGAGCAGTATCAGAGAGAAGCTGCTGGCTTGGGTGTGCCTGTGTACAGCTGTTCTCGTACATACCTTGTATTCCTTCAGAGTTATCTTGGAAACCTGAAGGTAGTTGTAAGTATTTAATACAGTTAATAACTGCTATTAAATTTGAATAAGTACTATTGAATTTGAATTCCCACTGCTGGAAAGCTGAGATACCATCTCCCCATTTTATTTTCCTGGAGCTAGATCTTACTATACAGCTCAGTAAGAATGTAAAGAGCTCCTCCAGAGCTCCCTAAATCTGCAACAGGGGTTAAACTTTGAGTCAGGCTGCTTATGGGCCTTTGCCTTTGTATTTTCCTTTGCTTTATTTGGCTGCTGCTTGTGTGTCTTGTGAGGCAGCATCTCTCATTTCTAAAACCCTCTTGATTGTATGAACTCAAGGACCAAGATTACCGGACCTGCCCCAAGTATGTGAAGCCAAGCAAGCTCATTCGACTAGGAGGAGTGCCTGAAACTGCCACAAAGGATGATGTAAGTGGGATGTTTCTCATCCAGAAACTTCTATTGAGGGTTTCTAAAGTACCACTTTTAAGTCTGGTTAATGCATATCAGATGGTCTGTCATTTCCCCAGGGGAAATCCAAATTTAGAAGTCACTGCAATGTTACCTGTTATCTGATTATTCCGGGTTTTTGGGGGTTCTAGAAGTGATGAGTTTTCCTGTGGTTGCATGTGGGGTGTTGATAGCTAGAAGCCTTGACTCCAGACTCTGTAACATGCCTTACTTCATCACTGCTTTATATATACCAAATATTGTTACTACTATTTTGGGCTCAGAAGACATGTAGTGTCTAAGTGAACTTGTTTGTTCTTAGTTACTTGAAATTGCTTAAATGAGATCTTACAAAGATGGAAAAGATGTCGGCTGTTCCTGCTGCTTTTAGTAAAAAACCATAAAATTATCTAGGCTACAGGGCAAAAGTAGCTCCATTTCCTAAAGCTTCTCCTATAAATTAGGTGTTCAGTTTTGGGGTTTTTGTTTATTTGGTGAAAGTTCCAGGCCTGAGAACCCCTACATACAGCAGTTTTTGCTAGGGTTAGCTGTAGTGATCATCTTCTGAGGCTTGATAAAGGAGAACTCACAGCAGGAACTTTGTCCTTCAGAGGGTGGTAAGACTCAGAACAGTTGCCCTCGTACTTTGATTTTCTTAAAGTCAGTTGGACATCTTTGACCATAAATAAGGATCTGAGTTGAACTATCTGGCTGAAACCATATGCTGGTTTTGCAGGGAAGTGTTTTTTTCAAGAAAGTTACAGCTAAACCAGTCAGTGACTAGGTTTGAATATTGGCATCTGGTAAAGCCACTAGGAAGATGACACACCTCTGTGAACACAGAGGGTTAAAATCAGAGAAATCACGGCAAATGATTGGTTTACTCATCACAGTGACTAGTTCACTAGTCACTGATTGGTTTTGCTATAACTTTCTTGAAAAAACCTTTTCTGTGCAAAACCAGCACAAACCAGTGTAATAAGCCTTTGAGCAGTTGAATTGTGGTGTAAATAGTGCTCACTTCTTCAAACAAAACCCAAAAATACTTTGAAATTCGGTAACAATTCTCAGGTACAGCTGGAAAGTGTCCATTTGTAAGGGACTTAACCTAGAAGGAGAGACAGAAGTATGCATTGGCAATGCACAGAAGTGTGCATTGGCAAGTACCTTGGGTTTGGAGGTTTGATTTTGGAGATGAAGTGGATCTCATGTTTCCTGTAGATCCTCAACGCTTTCCGAGGGCCTGATGGGACGCCTGTGAAGGACCTGCGACTGAAAGATTACAGCTCAGGTGAGAATGCTTTTCCAGTGCTTCTAGTTTCAAGGTGACAACAGGGTGTTTTTTACACCAATA
Organism: Cettia cetti; assembly: GCA_013401135.1. Lineage (NCBI taxonomy): Eukaryota > Metazoa > Chordata > Aves > Passeriformes > Sylviidae > Cettia > Cettia cetti. Next base: position 27,093 of record VZUI01028482.1, read on the forward strand.
TCCTCTTAGGCAATTTGGTTAAAGTCTTACATGCACTAATTGCAGGGGTTTTTAATGAAAATGCCCTCTGGGTTTTGTAGTTTGTCCTCTTGTCCTCAAAAGTGCTCGCTGCTGCCTCAGAGGTAAAGCATGTGTCCAGCTGCCTTTGGAGAGGTGTAGGAACAGCAGGAAGAGCACTAAGGCTGTTCTAATAGCAATCAAGAATAAAGCCATGGGACAGCAGGATAATTCTTACATAGTTTGTTTTTTTTTTTTTTTTCCCATGGGACAGCAGGTTAATTCCTCCAGAGGTTTTTTTAAACTATTACTAAATCCTTTTGGATTGTTCTAAATCTTGTTTCTGAGGTGGTCTTACTGTGGAACAAATGTTGCACAAATAGTGTCCTCAGGAAACCTGTTCCATCCTAACATTTCTCCTTCAGTAACCTGAAACTGGTGCCCTGCTTAGATACGACAACAGGTTAAAAAAAAAGACAAAGTTTTATAAGCAGATATCCGAATACTGGGTCTGGATGTTCTTCCTCATTCAAAGAATGAAGTTCTGCTGTACTTCTGATCAGTGTGTATAGGATTCTGAAGAAAGAAATATTTTACAAGGCTGCTTTGTGAAAAAGTTGTACTGGAACAAAGATGTGCGATGGTAGGAAGGGTGAGTCCTGGGGATTGGTGTGGGTGATACCAGTAGGAAATACCTGAAAATTAGTGTTTTATTTTAATTTTCTTTTAAACCTAGGAGAGCAGAGACTTCTACATTCATCAGTGCATTTTCTTATTTTCAGTATGGGTTGTATGTGAAGCAGCTGGAGTTCTTGGTGTCAATACATTATATAAAGGCTTCCAATGTGTTTAGTAACTGGGGAGAGAAACTGGGGCAGTGGGGTATTTCTCAAGTGTATTTTTGTTTCTGGAAACTGTCAAAAGAGATTTCACAACCTTCTCAGGAACCTTTGAACTAAAGAACACCCCTGTGTCATGTAATCTGGCCCAACAAGTAGGGCTTAAGGGGCACAGTTTGTCTTTCTTGCGTCCTTTCCTCTTTTCTGAGCATAGTTCAGCATGGCTGTCGTCACCCACACAGCCCTGACTGCAACACAATAATTGCAACACGCTCCTTTTTTGCCTGTGCTGGTGAGATTTGTCAGTTGTTGTGGTTTTTTCCTTCTGAAACATGTCACTTCAGTAAGAAACCAACTTCAACTGGAAATTTCTTCCTAAGTCTCTTCCCATGTACGTTATTAGGACTTACTGCTCTCGTTAGAGAACTGCTGTTTCTTCCTTCCCCTTCCCTGTTTCAAAGGCTGCTCAGGATGAGACACAGTGTCTGAAGTTATGTGCAGAAGCTCCAGTATCTGCAGGTGGTCACATGTGATGCGAGGGTTGCAGTTTTCTGCTGTCTCTCCAAGAGCAGCATTCTGTTTCAGGCTGTCTCTTCAGCTGGCTTTTTAAAAAGTTTTTCTGGCAATTGTGGGGAGGCAAAGAATGAAGTTAAAATTAGCTCATGTTTTATGAGCTGTATAAAGCTGTTGTTTAACCCTGTCCAGTCAACATCAGTCATTTAATTGGTGTAGCTTTGTTCAAGGCTACATGGAGGCTCCAACATCTTTGTTTTTCATTGTGTCCTGAGGCTGCATTTAAACAGCTCTCTGATCCTTCTTGCACAAGATGGATGTGTCTAGGGCAATAAAAGCTTCCTGCACTGCAAATATTTCTTTTAGAAATTGGGTAACTAGAAGCTGTAGTAAAATTAATCCAGCTTTTCACATTAGCTCCTCCTAGAGGGACGTATAGAATTGAATTAATATTAACTTCTGAAAAGCTAGAACTCTTTGAAACTAGAGGCCAGTCATGGGCTAAACAATGCTTTTGTGATGGGATGGGTATGTAAATATCCATAAGAATTAAAAGCAAACCTTTGGGATTACTGATGTCTCTGGGATACACCTGCTGTATTGGCTCGATGGGACAAGGGCAGCCTGGCTCAGAGGAGCACGTGCTAAGCCAGTCTGAGTGGGTTGTATATTTTTGAGTGCTGTCCAGAAATGTTAAAAATAACATTAATCATAAGTATGCATGTTGGGTGTGTTTGAGAGAAGAATGCCTGCAGCTGTGGGGGGAACAATAACAGCCGTAACAAATAACACGCAATTAACTCAAAATAAGTGAGGTTCTGATCAGTTTCTCAAAAAGATAACGCTTATCATAAAGCTTATCTCAGCAGCTTCAGTGTAATGATTCCACTGTATGATCTTTTACAAGCCTCTTTCTGGTTTGGGGAAGAATGTATGGTTGATTTTTCTTGGAAAAAGCAGCTCAATTTCTTTATAAAGCCCCCTTTTTTTACATACTCTGTAAGTGCGAAGGAAAGTCTATTTTCACTGAAGGCTGTGCTGAGAATGGAACTCTGTTCTTAATATACCTGCTGTGATTTTGGTATGAATTCAAGCTGTTGATTCTTTAGATTATTTTGTCTCTGAAGCCCACAAACTGAAATGATGGCTAGATTTTAAACAAGGCAGTGAAAGGAGAGACCTTAAGAAGTGGCATAGTAATTCTATTTAAATCAAAGAGGCAAATATTTACAATGATAAAATGTCAAAGTCAGACTTCATAGTATTACCCTAAAAGACATTAACTTGTAATTTCCATCAGATTTTTAGTTGATGCCTGTACATTCAGACTGAAAGTGCCAAATCCATTTTTGAGGGGAAGAGGTCTTCTTCCAGTGTGATGTGTCAGCCTTGGCAGAAATAACTATATTATATCTTTCAGCTTGTGTTCTAAAGCGTGTTTGGTCATGTCTGTCCAATTATTCTTTGCAAAGAACAAACCTTGAGGTGACTGTGGAGCCTTCTCAAAGGCTATCAGCTGCTTTGGTGTGCAGTATGTCCTGGAGCCTTGTGTGGAGGCACAGCGTGGATGTCCCACTGCTCCTGTAGATGCTTGTGGTGGTGACTTGTCAGCAGCTCTGTGGGAAGGGGTTGTGAGCTCCCTTATCCCATCTGAAGGTGCTTGTCTCTGCTTGCTGAGCTCAGGGCTTTCATGTGGCCTTACACTGCAGTGTCCCCTCCATGGACAGTGTGTTAGTGCACGGTGTGACTGCACTGGCTGCCCGTGGTATGGGATCTCTCCTCCTGTTACTATCCATGCTTCCCTCCAGGAACTTGAAGCTGATACCTTTTGAGGAGTCTAAGATGAGCACACGTTGCCCTGGTTTTGATTTTGATCGTATTTTAAACTTATCTTCTGCCTGATTTTCACCAGGCTTTATTTCTACTTCCCTGGCTAATGTCAGACATAAGCCTGAGATCTCATCTTGAGGGTCTGATACACACAGAACTCTGGCTGAGTCACACATGTATGCCCTGGAGAAGGAAGCACATGGAGCCACCTTTATCTTAAAGGGCTGCTTATCCTAAAAGACACTTTGTCCAAAGTAATAAGTGAAAGCACAAGGCACACTCTGAGCCTTCTGTTCAAATTGTTCTCCTGGATGCAGCAGGCAGTGGGACAAGCTTGGAACATGTGTTTTCCAGCCAGGATTCATGTTAGTGTTGGTACCAGCAGCTGTGAAAGCTGTTCAGGGAAAGTAAGCCTGAGAAATGGCTGGCAGCCCACAACACTTTTCTAGTTCACTCCAGGAGCCCATCTGGGGAACTGAGAGGAATTCTTACTGGGCTGGGAGAGCCTGGTGGAGAATGGATGCTCTCACTAGGGTGGAGAGGAGCTCTGAAGTGGACCTGGAGGGACCAGGTGAGCTGGATTCTAGTCAGCAGGAGCAGTTAGATTTACCCCAACGCCTTTATGTACTCTCTAAATTAGTTCAGCACTTGGAATTGGGAAGTTTGGGGTTTTAAACCCTATTCTGACCCTTCCAAATACTTGCTTTTGAACCCTGGGTGGGTATGTGGGAACAGCCCCCCTGAGGTGCAAAGCACTCATGGAACAGGAATGCCTGGAGCAGGTGGAAGCTCCCTGAGCAGCAGTAATGCTTGGGGCCAGAGCAGTATCCACACGGATACAGGTGACTGATGCTGAAGGACAGGCTTCTTCCTGTGATGGAGGAACACCTGAGCAGTGTAGTGTTACCTGAAAACATGAGCAGCTTTATGGCAGCTGCCTGCCCCATTTTGAAAAGCTTTTGTTTTAGCAAGTATTATTGCCACTAAATGTACTTTATTGCTCTCTCAGCCAACTTCTTGCCTTAGCATTCATGTTCTGTTTCATTTCTCCAGACCAGACCTTGCTTCCCTTATCCCTCCCTGTGTTAAACTTAAAATTGCCTTGGCCAAGTCCTACAAGAAACTGGATTATCTTGCTTGTTCTCTCTAAGCTCTGCCGCATTGGTGCCCTGTTAAATATTAATAAGCCCCTTAGATAAATCTTTAAAAGGTGCTGCTTTTTTTTTCCCCCTCCAAGTGCAGTCTATCTTGTATATCACAACAGTGAATCACTGGTTTCAGGAATATATCAGGAAGCCTCTGGAATTCAGAATTGTATTTTTCAGTGCTATATTTTGCTAAAACTCAAAATCTAACACTCCAGAAGTTTCCAGCTCATGATGGAAAAATTGGTGCTGTTTTTTTTTGTTTTTGTTTTTTTTTTTAGATTGGTGCACCTCTCCTCAGTAGGGATAAGTTTTTCATTTTCATTTTCATTTTCATGGCTGAAGGGCATTCCAAGGCAGTGAGATCACCTTTCCCTTGAGGCACATGTGGCCCTGCCTTTGTCAGGCCCACATATAACAGGGTTTTAGCTTCCTTGCTGTGGGTGGTGTTTGGGTAAGGCTGCTCCTGGAGGCCAGAAATGCTGGCAAGATGCTGCTCCTGCCACAGGTGCCATCAGCTCCTGGCCTTAGGTAGGAGTGGAGAGGTGAGCTGCTCCTCTGCAGGGGGAGGGAGTGTTTCTAGAACTGTGCCAAAGGGAAACCTTATTTTTTCCTTTCTGGAGTGATGCAGTGCCCTTGGGGAAACCCCTCTGAAGGGTGGATTTGTGGTGAGCTGGTGGCTTCCTGGTATAGAGGGCTGGACACCAACCCTCTGGAGTTAGATAAGGACTAGGTCCCACAAGGACTTAGATGCTCGGGTTTGGTACAAAGCACACGCTCTGGGTTGCTGTGGGATGTCTCTAGCACGTGCTGTGGTGCAGAGGGACATCTGGCCTGTTGTGCTAATTATACAGAAGACAGCTTGGCTCACCACCGAGGCTGGTGCTGATGCACCTTAGGATGAATAATCTGTTGCTGTGCTTAGTGCTTTGCACAGTGAAGGTTGTGTGGTCTGCTCTGCTGCATCAGCCATGACTCAGGCATGCAGACCTCAAGCACTTGCTGAGAGTTGAGGTGTCCATCCCTGAGCTCAGGAGATGCTGTGGTGCATGAGGAGTTTCCCCAGAGGCGTGGTCAGATCCCCCAGTCATCAGCAGAGTTCTGCAGACTGCAGGGCTCACCTGCCAGGACTCATGGAAATATCTTCAGCACTGGTCTGCCTGAAACAATTGATTCTAGCTTGTAGCCAGAATAGCCTGCCAAGAACTAAAAAATACACTTAACTGGAATTAGTCCATGGTCATCAATAGCAGTCCTTGCCAGTTTTCCCAGCTGTGTGGGCAGTAGGCTTTTGGCTTCTCTGGCTTGGTTTCAGGGCACTAGTGCATTGTCTCTTGGAAGCAAAAGGTGTTCTTGCTCCTGTTTCCTCATCTGTGATGTGGTGGCTTAGGAAATAGGAAGTACAAATCTGGTCTAAGTCAGTGCTAGTGATAGTGATCAACCTTGGCTCAGGGTTATAAGGCCTATTCTGAAAAGGCAGCAAACACATCCATGCATAAAACATCTTCACAGCCTTTTTGACACGCAGAATTCATTTTTACCAAGGTGCTCATTCAAGGCTTTGCACAGTGTACTGACATTACCTTGATTACCTTGTGCTAAGATGACAAGTTGTAAATCCTGGAGACCAGGTTCACATTAGCAGCACTTTAAGTTCCTGGATGGAGCACCTTCCCAGGTATGCAGCTCACAGTCCTTTCTCATGGAGTTTAGGGAAAGCCCCAGCCTTCCTCAGATTCCAGGTTTCTTCAGTACAAACATAATGTGATACTTTGTCTTTAATAAAACTACAGTGTGTACAATCTTAGCACTGAGGCTTTTCCCCTCCTCTCCTTTGTGCTGGTGTATAAACTATCCTCCTTGGGCCGCAAAGGGTTGACAGGTATTTGGAACTCTCTGACTGTAGTAGTTCCTGTAGTTTATGGAGCTGCTGTGTCTTGTTCTCCAGGGTGGAGGGAGGAGGATGGACTGTAGTGCTCTATCTTTCAGAATACAGCTCTGTTTCATTTCCTGTGGTTTCAGTGTTGTTATATGTCATGAATGAGTGTGTAAGAGTGTACTTCTTTACACAGAGGGACAGCAGGAAGTGACAGGCCTTTTCCCAGCAGCAGGTGTGGCTTGTAAATGCTCAGCCTTTGAAAAGGATTGGGGATATGGCTTGTTGCAGATTGTCCTGTTTATTCTAGTACAGCTCTTCAGCTTTAGTAGCTCTGAAGACCAATTTATCTGCGCAGTAAAGAGATCTGACAAATTTATGGATGCTCAGAATCCACCAGCTGGTATTGAGAGAGCTCATGATTTTGGCTTCTGTGGTAGCCTGGATAGATTGCTGCCGTCCCTGCCGTGCTGTGGGGGTGCCCTCCAGCTTTTCAGACTGGTTGGACAGATTTATTTGCTCTGCCTGCCACTACTCTGGTGTCCAGTGTCTGCTGAGTAAGCACAAGTACAGCCATTCCTGAGCATGTCCAGGAATTCCTGTTTTCTTGGAAGCACTGAGTTTATGATGCCTCCTAATAGTAGCCCAGTGTAATAGCACAGAGATCCAGAGAAAGCCCTGTGTTCTCCAGCATTATTCACTCTGGTATGGATGATCTACATTCACATCTTTCCTTGCAGGAAACAGACGAATCTTGTGCATGGGGTGATGGGCACTTTGCCAAAATCTCCCACTTGTGAGGTAGATCTTCCTTTCAACCACAGAATGACAGATTCTCTGAGAACAGGCTGCACAATCCCTGTCTCGATTACCTGAGCTCCCCAAAGGTCAGTGTGAGACTGCAGATTCCCTCAGGGATGTAGAAGTCTTTCATAGTCACTCTATACTTTATGCTATAGCTGCCTTTGGAGCAATATAACTTTCTCCTCTAGCATGGGTGAAACTGTGGAACGTTTCCTTAGCTGCACCCTGCTCTGCCAAGCTGTCTCTGGAGGCAGCAAGCAGCAAGAATCTCTTGCTTCAGCTGCTGGCCATGGCTCTGCTTTAATGTGCCATCTCTCTGAGTCCTAGAAGTCCCCAGAACTGCAAATGCTTTTCTTTTGTGGCAGTTCTGTCTTATCCTAGGACAAAAAACAAGTGAAGTGTTGTTGGGATGGTGGGGAAGCTCTCTGCCTGTGGAGACTGCATTGCATCCATCTGCCCTGGGGCTGCTTGGCCCCACCTGGCAGATGCAGGGAGACCTCCACCACGCTGGCAGGTGGCCCAGCTGCCCAGGTTAGTGTAGTGTCCTTTGATGAACTGTTACATGGAGTTGCTTTAATGGGAGACCATCTTCTTCCTGTCCAGGAGGAGAAGGAGAAGAAGGAACATCCTTGTGCACCAGAGCAGCCGGGGGTTTGTCACAGCTGTTTTTGCAAAGGCAGGTGGTGTCTCCCCATGGATGTGAGGTGACCTAATGCCTTAGGCTTGTTGGGGTTGTGCAGGAGCACGACTGACTGCACACTCATTCCTAGAATCAAGAAGCTGCATCGCCTCTTGGATTGGATGCCTTTGTCATGTTGCCATCCTGCCTTTTTTCCAAAACTATCTTTGCTTTGGCACAGACAGGGCTGCTGTCACTACAAGATCTTTTCGTCTGGTCTTCTAAAACTCCAGAGATTTTTTTTTTCTTTTTTTTTTGTCTTCACACTGCTTACAGCCCCTATGAGAACAACATTATGGTTTTCCTTTATTTAGATCTCTGATATAACAAACTATGGTGAAGTAACACATTACTATGTGTCAGTTGCTCAGTAGAAACTGTGTCTGTATAGAGACAAGACTTATTTTAAATCTCAAGTCTTTGATCTCTATATCTGAATCCAAAGAACAGCAATTTTAGGGCAGGCTTTCAGGATTTTTAGCCAAACTATTGCATGCTAGCAGGGATGCTCCATTTGCTGTCAAAATTGACTTTTCTAAAACACGTCTGTTTCAGAGGCAGAATGTTCCTTATTCCAATGCTTGCAGAGCAGCTTCCTGGAGCTCTAAATGTGTCCTTACTCCTAAGTATTAAGCTTTTGTGCCATTTTCAGTACAGAAGACAACCAAGCATGCTTTGGGAGCATCCGTAAAGGATTGTGTATACATAGAAGCACTTAAGGGAAAGCAGAAGTCCTCTGCAATCTATGTGCACACTCTCCTTGCATTTTGATTTCATCCATCATACACAGCCTGTGGTGCTGTAGACTTGCACAGCTGAAAGGAAGTAGCTAAATAAGGTACAAGAGTCCTTTTACACAGTTGACCTAAAACATGGGGGGAGATGAGGACATGCATGCTTTATGGCTGTGCTAGGGCCAAAATCTGGGCAAGTTCAAGTGTTCCTGTTGGAAAGATCATTTGGACAGTGTAGCTGTGCTGCGGGCATGCTCAGAGGTTGTGTGGGGGAAATACCACACCAGGATGTCTTTCCTCTTTGACAGTGCTTATATTGATCATATATTCCTCTGCAAATCATTACTCCATTCTGATTTCTTGTGGATCCTGAAACTGAAGTATCGTACCAATCAATAGAGGAAGGAACCAGGAGTTACATCTTCATATGAAACCTTGCATGTGAAGTTAGGCTTCTGAGTCAAACCTCCCCCAATGTTCTTCAGCTGTGGTTTTGGTTTTGGTTTTGCTGGTTTGATTGGTTTACTGATGTGACCTGAAGAATACCAGAGGGTGTCCAAGAGCTCTGACTCGCAGGGGAGCACTGCTTACCTTGGGATGCCTATGGAACCAGTTCCTGCTGTTAGGTGCCTGGCCCTATTCCTCCATCAAAATCCTATTCCCTGCTTCTGGTAAGAGTACCTAAATTGTTGGCATTCTGACAGGCAATCTGGGTGAAGGCTTCAGAAACAAAAATATCCAAGCTCAGCAGCTGCTACACAGAGCTGGACCAGCCCTATGGAGGAGGCAGGGAAGAGGCACAATAATGGTTGGTGGCAGGAGCCTCTGTAGTTGCTACCTCTTAAGAACCAGCCTCGAGCCACTTGGTTTTGTTTCAAGTTGTTCTCTGGGTAATGTGATCGTTGCTGATGGTGGAAAAATCAGCAGCCATTGCATTTTGAAGTTGTGGTGCTATTGTTCCACAGGCTTCCATTTCAGTTGCCTCCCTGCCATGGTCTGAAATGGAAGGATGCTCTGGAGGAGCTGGGGGCAGGGGGGCAGAGCAGGGGTGGCGTGCCGCCCAAGGCTGATGTTACTCCGTAGTTCTCACATCCTGAGTGTGCTTGTCAGATCCATGCAAAGCTCTGGATCTGGAGGAGGGGAAAAGTGTCAAGCCCCCACACATCTTCAGCAGTGGTTTTCAGCAAGTGGCTCCAGGCTGCTCTCTTCTTGCATCACAACTTCGGTGCTGTCTGTGCAAGGACAGCTTGTAGTGAATTCCAGAACGCTGCGTCCCTCTGCGAGCCGACCACAAGAGCTGAACGCCTGGCCTGGAGCTGCATTTTGGCAGGATATGGGGCCCATGGTTCTTGTTTTTGTACATGTTATTGCTGCTATGTTTATGAGTTCTGTGGGGGAGAGCAGAGGTGGGGAAAGTACAGAAGGAGGAATGTGCTGGGCTTCCCTTTAACTGTCCCCATGTAACGCTAGGAATGATCTGTGGTGTACATTCCTCCAAGCGTCTGAGCTTTTGTATCTTTGTATAACATTCAGCCTTGCACTCTCAGTTGTGTCATGCTGGATTAAATCCATGTCTAAACTACTCATTCCCTTCATGAGGACTGGGATGTAAGTGTCCTCTTATTGCAGAGCAAAGAGAATGAAAACTTCTGCAGTCATCTCTGTGTCTCTCATGAGGTCTCCCACACATGAAAGTAAGATAGTGCTCTGATCTTGCCTTGCTGATTACAGCAGCTTTCAAAAATCCTTTCTGAAGGGGAATCAGGAGCCTTATGGGCTGACAAATATCATTCACACAGCCCTTTTCTAAACAGAAGGAAAAGAAGTGACTCGATAGTTTTGGATTTGAGTAAGGCTTTAAAATGTACCACGTGAGGCTGCACACTGTGCATGGAGTAGCAGAGGTGTCTGCCCGGAATGCAGAGCAGTCTCCCAGCAAGGGGCAGCACTGCTTCTGGAGAGCAGCTGCCTTCTGCAGAGAGGAGAACTCCTTCATTTTCAAAATGTGTGTGGCTGTGCTGCAGAGCAGAATGGATGCTATGGGAACAGCTGGATCAATTTGGTTCTGTCAATCCTGCCAGCTAAAACCACACCTCTAGTTCCAGGTGCCCACTTGATGTCAGGGTGTCAAGTGGCTTTAGCTGCCTTGCACCACAGATGTTGTGCTGCTGGACTGCATCTTCCACTGAGCTGAACAGCACACAGATTGATAAATTTCTGTTTAGCATAATTATATTGACTAAAATAATATGGGAAAGGGGATGAAGTTCCTCTATGAGGTGGAAGAGGTGCTAGATTCAAATTGGAATCTTTTTATTGAAGGCAAAGGTGCAAAATCAGGATTGTGTTGTTAAAACAGCATGCAAAGAGCTCCCAGAAAAAAAAAAAAGATAAAAAAAATCAGTAGGGTTTGATGATGAAATAGCTTTGTGTGGTCCTGTCTTTGATGTGGTAAAGTACAAAGATGGTAAAAGGAGAGAGAAGGAAAAACTAGAGAGTGCAGCAAATATTCTTAGGCATAGGCTTGAGGGAGATGGGGGCTCTGTTCCAGAAGGCTTGAATGCCTTGCCTGAGAGAAGGATGCATGGAATTACCTTTTCATGGAAGGTGAGGGGCTGAAGCAGTAGGAACAAGATACTTAACTGGGTTGAAAATACCAGAATTGAGATGTGCATCTTTAGTAGGAAGGAAGATGAACTCTTCACCAGGACAGCTTAGGTGCCTAAAATGGCACAAATCACATGCAGACCAGCTTTCCTCTTGCTCCAAAAGAGCAGCAGGAGGAGGGAGCCAAGCCCTCTCACTGCTTATTCCCATGTAGGATCATCTCTGCCCATGATAATCTGGAAAGTACTGTTTTGGAGTGTGGTGGCCTGACCCTTGAAGGGTGAGGTTGTGACTTTAGGTTGTTCCTCAGCACTTCAGTTCTTGGAGATAGTTTCAACATCAGGGATGGATCTTGAGTTTGTCTTAGATTCTGTAGTGTTCACCCTGCACTTTACTTTGGGACATAGCATTTCAGTGCAGGTAGCTGGAGTACACAGTTAAATCACTGCAGTGGGTCTCTTCTGCAGTGACTGAGATGACAGCTTTCCAGGGAGTAAGAAGAGTAAAGGCTCTATAGTTTCTTGAGTCTTAAACTTAAAGCTGCCATGCCCTGTTATGTGTGCAGTGACATCTATACCAAAATGAGAAAGCTGGAGTTCTCATTCCTGCTCAGCTGCACTTTTTCATAATGCAAGGGATAGGACTTCAAAAAGTAAGCAGGTGTTGAAAGAAAAATAGGCAGAGGCAAAGGAATTGTGTTAGTTCTTTCTGAAATATTGCCCAATTAAAATGCTGGCTATTCGTGTAAAATACATCTGCAGCAAGGTACTTGGAAATGATTTATCAACACTTACTTTTGAGAGTGCTGCCTCCAAGGTAGCACAAAATGTGAAACTGGCAATGGAAAGTCACTATGACTTAGAAAAAACAAACAGCAAAGCAATTATTTCTTGCCCTAAGAAAAGGTGTGTCTGCCACTGGGTTGTGTAAGGGAAAGTGGGAACACTACTCTTAACATTCATGGTAAACTGCATAGTTAATCATCATCCAGCTAGTCCCTGGTTTCTTTCTTTTTCATTCTGAGGTAGAGGGGTGGTGTTTAGAGGGCTTGTCATTGGAGGGAAAGGGAAATTGATTATTTAATGTGGCTTTCTTTATGACAAGGCACTAACATGACTCCCGTCTGTATTTAAATGCTGTCCCCAGGTTACGACTATGGCTATGTCTGCGTGGAGTTTTCACTCTTGGAAGAGGCCATCGGATGCATGGAAGCCAACCAGGTTGCTTTACAATTCGGTCAATGCTGCTAGAAGATTTTTAATTTATTTTTTTTTTGGTGGGGTGGTGGAAAGCCAATGAGGTTTTTGTGAAGGAAGATCTGTTCTTGTATAATACACAACACCGCGGTTTAAATGTTGTTGTTGCCAGAATCTTGTATCAGGCTTAGAAATGCCGGCAGGAAAGAGCTGCTGGACACCAAGTGGTCTGCCCTCCTCCCTGGTGTGTGTCAGCACACTGGTTGCAGTCAGAGGCTGGAGGCTGACAGACTCCTGCTGCAGGTTTTGACCCTGCTGGTCCTGTACTCACCGAGCTGCAGTCGGGAAGAGCTGTGCTGGCAGTGAACGCTTCCCCCGGCTGTTGGTGCACACACACACACACATGCACATGTGACTGTAGGTGCATACCCTCGTGTGCAGCTCTGAGTCAGCTGTGTCTTGAGTGCTCCACTTTGCCATGTGCCTTATGTGTGGGAGAGAGGCTTCATTGTGCATCTCGCTCATATCTAGCCTGTCCTTTGGCAACCCGGAGCTGCAGACACAAGGACTACCCTTACGTGCAGTTGAGCCTGGTAAACCTGAACATTTCCAGCCCTTAAAGGACAAAATGACTGAAATCCCCAGTAACTATTCAAGAGGGGCCTTTACTCTGACCTGGTATTTAAAGCTAGAGCTGTTGTCCCCCATACGAGGCCAAGATGCATAAAATTTGTCAGAGAAAACATAGATTTCCCTCTCATACTGTCCTCCTTGTACCTTGGAACTGCAAATGATGGATCCCTCAACAGAGCCAACTTCTGATCCCCCCTTCCTTCACCATTTCCCTTAAGTCTTCTCCTTGCAGCTTTCTTCCTCCTAATTTGCCTGAGTAAGAATCCATATCAATTATCTTAAGCCTTTTTACCTGAATCCTGGGTCTTGCTGTCACGGGAGGAGAATTATGAGTCAGATTCAGAGCTGTGCATCTGCAAAAATGTGCTTACAGTTAATGAGTCTTCACAGCTGGGGTTTCAAAGGTCCCACTAAGCACTGGCATTTGCCTCTATTTTCAGTTACAGAGGTATTGCAACTTACAAAAATGTTTTACAGAAATAATTCTGTTGCTGGGAAAGAGCCTGGCACATTCCCACTGAGGTGGTGGTGAGGAGCAGAGAGAGAGAAGGCTCCAGATTTAATTATTACTTTTACCATCAGTGACAACTTTTATTTCCCCTTCAGTGTTTCTACAATTCCCAGTTTATTTTGTTGTCACTGGGAAATCTATAATTATAGATGACACTGCTTTTAACCAAATGCCTCTCCATATTCTCTCCACCATTCTGCCTATATGAAATAATGTCTTCCTATGCATGACCAATTCCCAAGTATCTGGGAATCTGGGAATCCCTCTTTTTCTGGTTGTTGGTGCCTGCTCTGCCCTTTCTCCCATTTGGAGTATATAGAATTGGGCAGGTGTTTTAACTTGATCAGGTTTGGTCCATTGCTACAGCAGAGAGCCTGTAGGCACCAGTCCTTAAACTGAATCGAGTGTCTGCAGGTGCCCAGTAAATCCCTGCACACACATGCATGGGAAGAAGCTCTGGCTGGTGTTCCACTGCTGCTTGCACTGACCTCCCCAGCATCAGTTTCAGCAGCCATTCAGGCTGGGGAATGCTTTCCTGTGCTTCCCTTCCCCACTAGTGACAGGAGTTGAGGTCCCAGCCATACACATCTGGGATGTGCTAAAATCAGGGTATGAAATACTTCCAGTTTTCTGCCTGCTATACCTGGCTCTGTCATGTGCAGAGGAAAGCTGAAAGATGGAGTGCTTGGAAGGGATTATCCCCCAAGCCTCCATATGCCAATCTTCATCGTGTTTTAGTAGACCTACTGTAGTTAGTAATTAGAGAAGTTAGAAATGTGGGGTTTGGGATGACCCAAACTACATGCATTTGGTCAAGAGAGCTGTAAATTCTAGCTTGCCCCACATAGGTTAATTTGACTAATCTGCTTTTGATTAAACATGAAAAAGAGCCCTTCAATTACCTAAATTAAAAAAAAAAAATCGCAGTATTTGTACCTGACATAGTGCAAAGGAAATAGTGACTTTGAAATTCTCAGTAAGAGACAAATAGAGATCTTCAGAAAGGGAATTATGAATTGTCCCTAGAGAAGAGATATTCCACTTCAATGGCCACCAGGGCAGAGTTGCAATATCATCTCCTTAGAATGAGACTATGCATTTTTGCAAGCTGAAAAACTAAAAACCTGTGTTAGCTAAGACACAGATTCTTTGATAGTTCAGTTATTTTCAGAAGGTTATCAACTGTCCCTGTCAAATGCAGTCACTTGTGAGAGCATAAATAGCAAGTGACATGCTGGTCCCTCACTAGTCAACCTGCCTCTTTCTCAGGCATCTGCAGGCTGGGAATAAATAGCTTGTGCAAAACCAGCATTTTTGATGCCTTTAATGCCTGTTGGACTGCCCCTGCCTGAAGAACAATTTGCCACATTCCTATATTGTATCATTTTGATATTGTGAAATCCTTTTGTTTTATTCAACACACAACAGCACCCACTTAAGATCATTGCCAGACTTGCAAACTACAGATTTACCAGGTTCAACTTCCTCCATTCAGTAAATCTTAGCATGTATATGTGACTGCTGAGATTTGAGGGGGCTTTTCTGTTACACATATTGTGATAAGGAAACACCCATATTCTGTGTTGCCCTAATTTTGCAGGAGAGCTTCATTCCATGTGTATTAACTGCCACAGCTAAAGTAATGACAACAGGCCCCTTATTAATTGCTTTGACTTGTTGATTGTTGCATTGGCAGCTTAATCCAGTGCCAAGGTCCCACCTAACATGCGTGGAAGGTGCTGGGTCACGGTTATTCCCAGTGTGGAGGTGTCGGATGAGTGAGGTGCCAGGTGCTGGCTCTCCCACTTGCTCTGCCCCAACAGGGCAGATGAGCTGTTGATTTGTTGTGCAGAGCCAAGCTCCAGCCCTTGTAGCAGCCTCATGGTTGGTGATGCTCCTGGTGGCCTTTTGTTTCACGGTGGCTGTCACTGAGTTGTGTGAGATCTCTTTTTCGTCTGTGATGAGCTGCTTTTCTGTTGGGGAGGAAGTTACTTTGAATGGAAAACGGGGTTTCTGTCTGCTAAGTCACAGACAGATAATTTTCCTTCCCTTATTCTAATTTTTGAAAGGGTGTGTTGTGGCATTTGAAGTTTCTTTGGCATAGCCCCTGGTGTAGTAGTGTTTGTGTCTGAGGGCACCAGGTTGGCTTCTTGGGAGCAACTTTGGGAATACATCCCGTGGCTGCTCTTTTCCGTAGGCATGGGATCTTTTTGCATTCCTCATTCGTGTGTAGAAAAACCAGACATAATGAGCATGTTACTTGGTGTGAGAAAATGAGGTGGGAAATAAAGTACCCTTTGTGTACTGTTGTGTGTCATAAAGGCAGGAGGAGGAGAAATGGAAGGAGCCTGTCTCTGCTGCTTGCATATTTTACAGTTTTCACTGAGATGGAGCTGGTTGTTATACAGATGGAAGCAAGAGGGTTTTTTTGAGCTCAGGAGCAAATGGTTTGTCTCAACTGACTCTGTAGTATTGTCTCCAAATCCGCTCAGGCCTCAAACTTAGCAACCCTGGCTGCATGAATATTTCCTAGTTTTTGTTGCTAGTAACTAAAAACTTTGTAATCCTTTCCTCCTGTTTCTTAAGAAAGAGGGCAGGAGGAGAGCTATAGCATGAACTTTTAAAAATGCATATACTGTACATTATTGTGCAGGTCTCTGGGCATGTCCTGGAGTGGTTGTTCAAGACTTGCTCTTGTGCCTTCCTGCACTGAGGCTGGCACTTGTCAGAGCAGTTTCCCTGCTGTGCTGTTTTGGTTCAGCTTGCTGAGCACACCAATGTCTCCACTCCCTGCTTGTTTTTTTACTGGAGTGGGTAAGAGGGATCCTTACTGGATTTTGTGGGTGCTCACTTGAGCATATCCCACTCCTGTGCAACTAGAAATATCAATTGTGTGTTTCTCCTGCTCTGAGCCTATTTCCCTGTCTCCATTCACTGCGGGGCCTTTCTGTATTCTGTGTGAACAGAGCTTCTGGTGCAGATCAGATTTCACAGGCTTTTCACTGTAGCTGTTGGTGTTAAAATCCACAAGATGCTGTGACAAGCAGGAAAAGCTTAGGACTTTCTGTCCTGAAAACATTTGCAGTAACAAGCCACAACTCTTTGTGGTTTCCCAATTAAATAACGAAGGAGCATGTGCTTATCCTGAGAATGGAACTTCTCCTGTGACCTGTAGTCTTGGAGTATTTATTGAAGCCTGTGGTACAAGGGAGTGTGTTGCAATTTTAAGAGAAAATGTTTGTCCAACCATCAAAACGAATTGCTTTCCTTTTGGTAGAATGTGCCTAATTGTGGAGTCTGGAATTTTTTTTTCTAGAATCTGCCAGATTCCCCCTATAATGGAAGATGACACCTGCCTCAAATGCACATTCATGGGCTGTCTGCTATGCATCATTTATTCACTTGACAATGTTACTCTGTCTCTATAGTTTTAACCTGCAGTTGAGGGTGATGGTGGCATGTCCACAAATACACTGAAATCCATTTTTGTGTTAGGCTAATCCATTTGTGTGCTGGAGATGGTCTTGCTTCTGATTTGTCATCCTTGGATCCACAGCTGGCATTATCTTCTGCTTTTCTTGTTGCATATCAGGTGTGTGGATTTTGCTCAGGTTGTATCATTAGCACACCTCTTTTCCCCCTGCACTCCCTCACTCCCATGAAGCCTGTGCTGCTTTTGACTGTATGGATTTCTATCTGCTTTTGGAGTCTTCCACTTGGAGTGAGGGAAAGGCTTGTATACCCAGGCAGTTTCTTCTGTAAACATCCTAATGGTTTGGGAAACATGCACGTTGTGGAGGAACTTTTATGAGCCACCTGACCTATGGAAAATTCTCTCCACAGGCTAGTGGATGAGTGGATTTCTAGGCAGCAGAGCTGCTTTGGGTTTTTTTGTATCTGATTCAGTGTGTGACCTTGTCACGAGTTCACCCTGGTCTTGTATTGCAGAGCTTGACGTGTTGAGTCAATCATTTTTTCATTCCCCCTTGTGTCTCACTAATCACCTCATTGTACCAGTATTCAACTGGAGTTGTAAACCTTTGAGATCAGTATGGAAGCCTGCAGTGGGAAGCTCCTGGAGCTGGGCTGACACTTTCCTGTGAATAAGCAGTTGGATCTGCCTGCAGTGACCTGTGACAGGGCTGGGTGCGTGGGTGCTCATGTGTGTATCCTGCAGTGAAGCTGTGATAAATGCACTGCCTTTGGAAGGACTGGCTTAATCTCTGCATGCTGCAGAGACCTTCCATATGCAGAGAAGAGTGGCTTTTGTTGTAAAATATAACTGCCAAAAAGCACCGAAAATATTTCTCTGGACCTTTTTCTCTTATGTCTTCTCAACATCTTCTGTCATCTCAGCTCTCCAAGCCGTGTGAATGCTCGTAGTCCCTCTTCCTTTGGCACAGAAGGTTGTAAGAGATCTTCTGCCAGAGACTTCACACTCTTCCTTTCAGCCAATAGTAGCTTCCCATCAATGTGTTTTCTCCAGCCCTACCCAGATAAAGAAACTACAACCTCCTTCTTGGCAGCTCTGTCCTGCCTTGCCTCGAGAAGCAAACCATGCTACCCAATGTGTTTTAAAATAAGTTCACTTTTCACTAGAAGAGTTGTGAAGCTGCATCTTCTTGCTCTACTTGTGTGATTCCCAGCTTACCATGTCCTTCCACCTCCCTGCTCGTATTCCAAAATCCTGTCCTTCTTTTTCCTTCAGCTTCACCTTGCCCGTGTGGTGGGGACTGTGTGTGTTTGCTGCTGCTGCACTGCTGCTCTGCAATGGGATTGTCCCAGAGGACAGCTTCTGGGTGAGCTGGCTGGAGCATGCAGCACATGCTTAAGTGAGACTTCCTCAGTATCTCTGCTGCTGGGGATGTGTGGCCCAGCAGGGTTATCTCAGGACTCAAATATTGCTGTACATTACAGAATTATCTATTCTGTGTGCTGAGGTTGGCTTGGGTGCTGTATAAATAGGTTGTTTCACATAAAGCATCACTCCCTACCCTTCTCTAAAATGAAACTGCTCTCGCTCCTGGCCCCTCTGTTTCTATTCTGGTGATGGGTTTATTGGAATTTTTTGCCCATTGACATAGACAAAAATCTGTGTGATGATGTAATTTTGAAATAATCATTCTTTCCCTATAGATTATGAACACCTTGTTAATCAAGTTGTTTTCTGTTGGATTAGATGTTCTGTTTACAATGCCAGAAGCTGGAGGGAATAATTGTGATTTCCTGAAATTTGTTTAAATAACTTGATCTGTGAGTGATTGACAAGATAAATGTCGAGTCCTCTCTGGTTGATTTGCTGTGTGATCTGGTATATCAGTACTTGTGCTGCATCATTCACAGCTGCTGGGCAGGAAAAGGTTGGATATTCCCTGCACTGGTGGCTCCAAGTGAGGAACCACCATGGGACAGCAGGACCTTTGGTCGTGCCCAGCACTGATGTTGTAAAAACGGGGGTACTTGAAAGCTTCTGCTTGTGCATGCAAAGTGCAGTGTGTACTGTGGATAAGTCTGCTTCTGTCCCTTCCACAGGGCTAAAGTTGTGTTGTAGAGGACTCATTGGCAGAGCATTCCCTAAGAAATAGCTTCAGTTTGGTCATTTTCAGTACTCAAAGCGTTTTCCTGAGTGATGAGGCATCTGGAACACTCATCCTTTGAATTCGTTTCTAGGTGAGATCTTGCCTTGAGCTAGGAAAGATTTGAAGTAATCTTTGGATGCATGGGCAGGATACAGATGGCACCCTGTCTCTGTAGCTGTCAGTTCCTCTCCTCCTAATGCTTTAATGGAATAATTGTGCGCCAGTGGGGAAATCTTAGTCATAGATTATGCTGTATATGCTACACATAGGTGCAGTTTCACCTTAAAACAAAGAGTGATAGTTTACTGCTGGCGGCTCTTTCTCACAGACTGTACGGTTTTTTTATTGTGTTTGCATTCATCATTAGTTGATTTTCTGTGAAGATCTGTAGAAACTCTAAATATATCCTTGTGTAACCATTTGGAAGCCATGTACCTCGGAGCCTCAGGACTTCAATGGAACATGGTAAATCAGGTGTAGGACAGATTGTGTGCTGCAGTTGATGGATTGTGTATATGGTCAGAAAGGGATTTTGGATTAGGATGTAAAACCCTTGATCAAGCTCCTATATGAAAGTAGTAGGACTCATGCCATTAATTTGCTTTGATGCTTTTGAAGTCATCCTTTGAGTAAGCTGGTGAATAACCAAACTGTGGCTGCACTCTCAGAAATTCCCTCTGTACTCTTAGAAGTGGACAGTGCTGATGATGCGACTGAAGTGTCTTAGGGGAGATGAGCAGGCAGTGAGAGGGAAATGTCTGTATGGGTTCAGTCATGAATCAGGACATCTCAGTGAATGCACCACAGCCTTCATTTCCAGAGTGAGACCATTTTCTATCACGGTTTTGCCATAATGTTTTGCACAGGACCTGTCACTGAGAACGAGGTGACATAAATTGTTGGTCTGAGTCCAATGAGTCCTCAGCCCAATTCCAGCAATGTCGTGGGGAACACCAGATATGTTTTACAAGCATATGAGCCAGATTATAATGCTAGGACTCCATCTGGACTGTTTTGATAAGTGGGAGCACGTCAGAATGTTGCAGTTTTCACTTGATGAGTCGTTTTTGTGAGCTTCAGCCTCGGAACTGTTCGTTCATGCTTTTGTGCTATCTTAGCAGCGATTGCTTTTCCATTATTTTATGCACTGTTGATGTTGGATTGCTGGAACAGGAAGGTAAAATGTTGACTCAAGAGGTGGAAAAAATGTCAAACTGCATGTTCCCTGGGGTTAAGGAAGAAGGCAGAACCACTGTTTCCTTCTCTTCAAAGAAATAGTCTGCCTACCGTTCTGTAGAAATGATGAATGTTTGTTGTGTATCTACGGTTTTGATAGTGAGAGGGAGCTGGATTCCCTTCAGATGTGGATTTTAGTCTGTTTTCTTCCCATCTGAGTTTGTATTGGACCTTTTCAGCCTAAATAACAGAAGTTTGGCTACCTGGAATTGGTGTTCATTCAAAAGGAGTACATTGCATTTTGCTGTTTTCTGCTCGGGTTGTGAGACTTACGCGAGTAAAATATTAAATTCAGATTCAAGTTTGAACATGCGAGATCAAAGCTCTGGCAGTCAGCAACTTTTATTTGAGAATTTCTGTTTCCATTTGACTGTAACTGGGTTGTTAATGTTCTTGTCCAGAAATGAAATTATTACAGTGGAAAATGGGGGCGGCACGCCTAAGTGGGCTGTTGTGTCATTATCCATCAATCACAGGCAACAAGGAAACGGGTATTTAACACAGGAGGACACGGAGTTATTATCCACCCCATTCCCCTGCAAGCCACAGGGCACCTTCTAGACTCTTATTAAAGCTTTAATACCTACAGAGAGTACAAGAAATGCTGTGTGCTACAAGATCATAGATCAGGAGTTTTGCTGTCACTCTGCATCTGTGCAAGACCAGGAAACACATGAGGTGGAAGAGCACTGACAGTGCTGGCAGGCAAAATCCCTCTGCACTGCTGAGGAAAGGCACCAACTCCCCCAATCCTCTCACCTAAGGGAGAGAATTTTTTCTTCCATCATATCAGGGAACCTGTGAATGGGACAGCCACTGACAAGTCCTCAGTAGCACTGAATCCTGGCTACAATTGCTCCCAGAAGAGGTTTGTGTGGGAAAATCTTGGAGCTGTTATGTACAAGGAGACACAGGATGGAGGTGGAAAGTTCTTTCTGGCTTCTGCAGAACAAAAGCTGTCAGATGTAAAGAAGCATTCTGCCTGAAGGTTTATTTTGTGGTGCTGTTGCACTGTGTATGTGTTGATAGCTACCAGATGTTGCATCCAAGTGTCCTCCTGCATCTCCATCCCTTCAGGCCACCTATAAGTTCAGTTAGTTATGCCTTTCACAGGATGAACGAACAGCTTTTGAAGGACAGGGGTCTAAAATCAAGTCTGTCATGTAAGGAACTACATTTTTAATGAGGGTCAAAGCAATAAAGCTGTAAACATAAGATTTAAGTATTTAAAACTCTGTCTTTAGAACAAGAGAATGAAAGTAATTTTCTCCTGTTTTCATAGACAACAGGGGAAATCTTAGTTTTTTATGATGAACAGTTCATGCCTGACCAGGAAATTAGCGATATTCAGATGGGCTTCATGAACCAGATTTGAGCCAGGATGGCATTTAAAACCCAAGCAAACATTTGATGTACCTTTCCATCAAGGATCTCAGGAGCAGATTTAACAGAGAAAGTAATTTTAAGTCTTAAGAATCCCAAGATGTATTTTCATACACTTAATACCAGGTTGAGAAGTCTCACTAAGAAGCTTTCTCACGGTGCAAAGCTGTATGTTAATGATATGATGACTAAGGTATTTTACTGTTTATAGCCCTAAGTTTTTGAAAGCCTGATTGATTCTTCCCAACCTGTGATATCACTGGAGAGGAGTGCTGAGATGGTTTGGGTTTTTTTCCCCTGACAAACTGTTTTTCACTGGTGTGTCCGCTGCCACTGCTGCCTTCTCTGTCCATTCTGTTTACTCAGTTCATCTCTTTTTCTTCCTTCCAGTGTGTACTGGGCACATCACTAAATGTAAGAATTGAATTCCAGAAAGTTTCACAGACACTTTTTAATGACAAGCAAATGATTGATCCATCTGGTTCTGAGAGGAGCAGCTGAAAGCATCACCTCTCTGGTGCTCCAGTGCTTGGTGCAACACACAGGGAGCTGCAGGCAGTGCCCTGTGCTTGGCTGCCCTCACTCTGCCCAGGCCAGTCTCTGTCCTGAGCCACCAGGTATTAAATCCCCAGGTATTAAAGTCCCACAGGGGGTTCAAATTACAATATCTGAGCCACCCACTGCTGTGCAGCTTATCTGACAGTTTAAAGAGATGTCTGTGCATGCTGTTTCCTATTCCCAATCCCTTAGGAATTCAGCCATGCTGAGGCACTTCTAAAACAACAGGGAACTGTGTTCTTTTCCTTCCTTGGTGTCAGGGTTATCAGAGGGGCTGCTGTCCTGCACACTCACCTCTCTGGCTCTACTCTCCCAAAGAGCTGAGGTCAGCTGAGGTCAGTGGAGAGTCACTACTTCTGCACCGTGACAAGGCACTAAAGTCCTTTCTTCAGTATTTCTGGGAACTGACCAGGAAGGAATGATCTGAATTTACCTCTGGACTTTGTGCAGTGCAGTTGCCTGAATGAACCTCTTAAACCTCAGTGCCCTGAAAAAGGAAGAGGTGCTGGGTCCCACAGGGAGCTGTGACACCCATTAGTGTTACGTTGCACCCATGCCAGACTGGCAGGGAAAAATCATTTCCCTCCATAGGGCTTGGATAACTGTTGTCATGCTGTGTCAGGTTTCTTGACCAATACTGACCCAAGAGGTTAAAGCAGCTGTTTTCCAAATCAACTCCTAAGAGGTCCGGAGGCAGCATCTGCTCAGACACAGAAATCTGTATATGTGCCAGCCTCAGGATGAGCCAGCTGCCTTGAGGTTTTGTCCAGGTGTGACCATTAAGGATATGGATATAGTTTTTGGACAGGCCACTTCAAGGTCACAATGATGTGCTGGGAATCATCACTGGGATGACACAGGTAAGTGTTGCACTGCTGGTGGCAAATGGCAGGGCTCTTATCCTGTGGGAGGCAGTGTCTGACGCTGAGGATTTAGGAATATTGAGAAATGATGTCTCTAAGGATAAACCCCTCTTTTCTTCAGAGGTACTTCCTCTTTGCAGGGTTTTTGGGTCTTTTCCTTTCAGCAGAGCCTGTCCTGCTGGGAGCTTGCCTGAGCACTGGCTGCAGGGAAGGCACTGCCAGGGAAGGCTCCCAGTGCCTAAGAGGGGAGTTTGGAGGCGTGTCTGGAGGAGCCTCTGGAGCACTCCCTTCCCCATTACAGCTGCTGTGTTCTTAGCAAACGTTTGCTGCTGCACAGAACACCTTGAGTTCTGTTCACTATACAGGTGGTTGGAATTGGTGTGTAATCCCATAGGTACTTCCTCCAGTAGAAGAACATGTGTTGTTTGTGTGTGGGGGTCTTCAAATGCTTAATTAAATAGCTTGAATTGTCTAGCAATAAATTTACCCCTTTAGGGCAGAGCTTTCCAGCCTGACTTTTTTTCCGCCATGATTTTGAATTGGGAGTGCTCTTTAGGGTTTTGATATTTGTGTTTCAAACCTATGATTAGGTGCTGGGTGTTTCCTCATTGTTTCCCAGCTTCCTTATGGCCATTGCTAATTGTGAAGTATCCCTGAGGGAGGTGCACAGGAAGGTCCTGGACTGGATTAGTTCTTTGTGCTAATGTGCTTAAGCTTTATATTGTTTAACAGTGAGATGGAATGAGATAACCTTTGAGGGAAAAGGTGGCCATGTAAAAAAAAAAAAAAAGAGAGAGAAATATATCCAGGCAGTAGAGCAGCATTTTGGAGAGAGAAGGGAAATCCCTGTGCTGGGAGAGAAGGGGGTCTGTGAAGCAGCTGTTGGTCAAACATTGTGCAGTAGCCTGTGGTAAGTCAAGGAATATTGATGAGGCAGAGCCATGTGGATCCTTCCCTAGAGCCATCTATGAATAATGATTCTCAATATGCTAAGTATTCAAATACTCTTATGTTTTGATAGTTTAAGTATATTTTTCAAATAGAGGATTCAACCTGATTGATACTTTTCTGAGCATGAAAGTGAGTGTTTGACTTAGAATCAGTTAGGTTGAAAAAGACCTTTAAGATCAAGTCCAGCTGTTAAAGAAACTCACATGCATGGCCTCCTCCTCTTACCTTGTTGTATGGTCTTAACCATCCATGCTTCTCTTTAGCTGTGGAGTGGAAGCACAGCCAGTAACACCAGAGCACAGAACTCCTCCCTCTTTGAGCTGGTGTCCCCATATCCTCACTGTCTGGACTCTAGAAATCTTCTGATTCCTTAATGCTCTAAAGGAAAGGCTTTCATTTTAAAATTTCCACTTTTTTCCCAGTGATCCTATAAGCTGATCTGCAAAGGTGCCCTCTTCTGAGGAGTGAGGGAAGCTGGAGGTTGGCATTAGCCAGGGAGAGGTGCATTAGGGCCCTGAGTGGCAGGTGAAAGTCCACTTGGCTTCACGGGATCAAAGAAAGCTTTCAGATGTGTTGAAATCTACTTAAAGGGTGAAATGCAGAAGCTATTCCTATCACCTGCTGCCCAAAGCTGGCCCTTGAGCATGTGAGGTCCTGAGCACATTGTGTGTTTTCCCCAGCTACGGCACATCACTGTTCTCCTTCCTGGAGCTGTGACTGGGAGCCTGCCTGTGCCCACCGTTTTGGTGCTCTCAGAGCAGGGCTGAGAGTGCTGACAAGCAAAGCAAATGCTGTGTTCAAAAGATAAGCACTTTGAGAGTCCTAACTTGGAACTGAATTGGAGTTCAAAATTCAGGCATTAAAATGTAGAGAGCTGGCATAGTCTGAAAAGCAATTACTGTGTGTATTTGCGAAAAGGATATCAGTGGGGGGAGGTGAGCTGTAGAAAGATACTGGGACTTGCTTAAAAAGAGTATGGCTGGTATCCAGGGAATTTAGAAACCGTAGGAAGAAAACTGGAGGTGGCTTAGCAGGCTAGCTGGGGTGTCTGTGGAAATAAGGTACTTAAAGGATGCAGACTGGCACCTTCTGCTAAAGGACGAATGGCCTGGATAACCAGGCAGGAAGGGAGGCCTGAGGAGTGAGCAAGTAGAGAGAGAAGCTTGTGTGGCGTGGTGGATGGTCCCAGTGCTAGTGGGTAATGGGTTTTGAATAAAAGGGCTTTGAAAAGGAGGTACCAGGAGCTATCTGGGATAAAATAATCCTTATATAGCATCTTAATCTGTTACATTTAACTACTGAATCTTTAGGACTTTCTCAGTTTCTTCCTAATGCCTCAGATCTGTTCATGCCAGTTTTGTTTAATATGCCCATCAGTGGTGTGCCTGAAGCAGTGTTCTGTCAGCTCAGGATGGATGGTGGTAGCTTTGGGCTCTCACTCTCTGACCTTGAAGACCAGGAGCCCTTAACATGCCATGCTGTTTAACCTTGGATCACTGTTGCAATAAATGCCTTACTGCTAAATGCTTCAAGGTGTTGCCACATGCTCTTCAGCTCCATAGTGTCTCTGATGCCCAAGGGCCAAATATCCTGCTGTTTGGGTGACCACTAACTCAGTGTTTATGTTGTCAGCTGTCATCTCAGTGTTAAGTCTTGATGGAAATCTGTAATAATAGTACACAGCAAAGTTGTTTGGATCAATATGGTGGGGTAACAATTCCTCAGGGATCCACCACTTTTCAAACCATCCTTTTCCCCTGTCTATCTTGAATCTTCTGCCTTGGCTGTCAGCCACTTAGCAGTAGAGTGCTGGACACACTGCTAGATCAGGCCAATAAAAAGAAATCCCTGAGCTGCAACTGGTTTGAGAGCTCAAGAAAGAGGCTGAGCACCTTGAGGAAAATCGTGCTTCATGAGGAATTTGCTTGTAGTTTCTTTTGCTGTAGGAAATGCCAGATTGCTGCAGTACCCTGCAGCAGCCTGGATTGTTCTTGTTTCTTCAGCTCCATGTCACGCTCCATTTTCTAACTGTTTCTATCTGTTCCATCTAACATACAGATGGATTGTGGTTTGTGGGTTCACAGCTTTTCTCATCTGCTTTTTGTCAGAGGTAAGCAGATATACTGCCTGTTGTTCTGTACAGTTGAGTCCCTTGTACAGCAGCTGTAGATGAGTTCAGAGATGAAAACAGGGGATGAGAAGCCAGTTTCTGTGGCTGAGATGATCTTGTTCTGAAATCTGTCCAGTTGGTCTCGTATCCTCCTGGGTTAAGCCCTCTGCTTGGTCCCAGGAATTCTGCCTCCTCAGTTCCACGAGTAGCTGGGGATAGTTAGGGAGATCTTGGGCGTTTGACCTCACCTGCCTGCCTAATTTGAAGGTGAATCCTGTCAGGGAGAGAACCCTGTGCTCTCCCTGCCAGCTCCCACTCAGCCCCTGCATGGTGCATGCCAGTGGAATAGGATGCCTTTACATAACTTGCATTGTGTGGCGGTTGGGGGTTGTTAAATCTGCATTTCTAATCCATACTCAAATAGGAGCAGAACCTGAAAGCATTCTGATTTGCAGTTCCAATTAGATCACCTGGCTTGTGCTGTCAGCCCCTTGTCTCCTATGCTGTGCCATCCAGTGCTTTTGGAGGCCAGGGCTGGAATATACCCTGAGGATGGTAAGAGCTTTGTGTTCTGGGAAGTGCTGCTGGAACCAGGGGCATCCACTGCATTCCCAGACTGCCTCCTGGGGTAGTGTCTGAGCATTCCCAAGGCAATAAACACTTGTCGTTAATCATTTAAAATAATTTTTAAATGACGGATGTATACTGATTTTTGAATAACCATCCTAATTATAGTAAATATGCATAAGAGGGCTGAATTAATATCGTATAAACAGGGTTAGTTCTGGTATGTTAATGTGACTGCTTTGCTGTGCTGTCCTTAAGCATTTTTTGTCATAATTGTCATATGCAGGTTTTTTTAATCTGTTTACAAATGGTATTTTCAGTTAATTTTTATCATGTTGAACCACATGAGTCTTCCAGCTTGGTTATTATTCAGCAAGAAGGATACCTGAACCTTTCAGTTCATGGTACAGATATTTTCCATTTAATCAGACCACAAACAATATGAGGAAATAATTAGCTGATGTGGTGTTTGGTTTGTGCCTGAGCCAGCTGCTAAAGGGGGTCTGAAGATGGTTCACTTGTGGTGTAGGCACCTCCTGCTCTGCCTTGGGGCTGTAGCCAAGAAGAAAAGTTTGGCTTATTAATCCTGGTGGATTTGGGTGCTTGGTAGCTGAGCCTTGGTTCTGTTCCAAAACTGATGTGTGCCGCCCCACGTGTGTCGCCTGTAAAGGTGAGACTGACAATTGCTGTTCCACTAAGTCAGGCACTCGTGGTCTTCCTTGTGACTGGGGATGGTGGCATCCTGGATGGATGGCTGTTGCCAGCCCCCTGGAAGAGCTGGAGCACATTCCTCCACAGCAATCCATGGTGGTGTTGCTGCATCCACATCTCTGTGTGGTTTCACAGTCCCGTCTGTAGCTGCCGAGGCATGACCTGTGGGGTGAAATACTTGGAGTGCTGTCAGCTCATTGTTTGGAGGCTCCAAAGTGAAATTTTACTGAAGGTTTTAGTGTTAGGATAGATTCAGTTAAAGCAGAAGCTTGGTTTGATTTGAGGGAGTGGCCATGTCCAAGAGCTCTGCTTCCACATTTCCAATTTTCTAGGTCACTCTTGGATGCTCTAATTTTTTTTTCAGAGAAACAGTTAGCAAATCTTTGACACTGATGATTTGTATTCTGTCATCTCAGTCTTGAGAGCAAGGAGATACTTTTTTGGCAAGTTCTCCCCCTCCTCAGCCCCCAGTCATCATCATTAAAAGGCTGTCAACAAGCATAAAAAATCCCAGCGTGCTAACTGTAAATGCTAATTGACAGACAAGCAGCTGAAGCGGTGGCTTGTGCAGTGCCTGACCTGCAGCAGGCTGTCTCCTGGCCCTGGCAGCTGCTCCATAGCTTCCCTAGGAAGTGGGATCAGAGTGCTCAGTGCTCCTGCACCTGCAGAGCCAGGCTGGGCTCTTTGCAGAGCAGTGCTATTACAAACAGGGTAAACTAGAGGTGAGCTAAACCCAACCTCAAAAGTGGGCATGATGTTTCCTAGGGTGCGGTCTGGCTTTTTTCTCACAGGTAGGCTTACCTTCCTGGTATTCTTTAATGCTTTTTTTGGGAACAAAAAGCTTGGAAACTGCATTAGTAAAACTAGCTTTGTTGCTGAAGCCCTGTGCCCTGCTGACACAGTCTCCAAAGTGCATTTGGAAGGATTGCATCACCTGTGGATATCATGGCTAAGGGATTTTCTCCTTTTTCTTTCCCTCTGTAGAAGGAACCTGTTCCTCTGGGGTTCACTGCTCAGTGAAGAGCTTTGAGACGTGGCTGTGCTGTGTGTGCTCTCTGCAAACAGGCTTTATAGTTTCCTGGCACAGCTCTCTAGGACCATCTCCTGGTGGGGCTGCTCTGTGGATCAGTCTGCTGACAGGAGTATTTACATACTTGGCCATAGGGCAGATTTTTTAGTAGCTGAACTGGCTGGGACTGAATTGTATCGCTTAGATTAGAATTCAGTGTTGCATCTCCAATGACCTCTAAGCAAAAAATCCATGTATAACTGTGTTTGAAAGGTATCAAACAGTAGCACAAATCATTGCTCCCAGCAGTAAAGTCCTGATGCTCTGTTTTGATGAATTTGGTGATTCAGAAAACAGTAGAATCTGTTCATGCCCTTGGAAATCTGGGCATTTCCATAGCTGAGAGCTTGCTGTCCTAGTACTGCAAAGCTGTGCTGCCTTTTAAACCCTTCACTGGTGAGTCAACTCTGTGTTTACTGCTAGTTATGAGGGGGAGGTTCCTGACTGGGAAGACCAGAGAGACATTTCTGTTTCACTTTGACTTAGAAAAAGCCAAGCTGCTCTGAAGTACAGGGTATTAAAAATACAGAGAAATTAACAGACATAGTGCAGGTTGGTGAAAAAGACCAGGATAAAATGCCTGAATGTGGAAGAGATACGGTGCTAGACACAATATGTGGCATACTTTAGGCTTACCCCTTTTTTTTTTTCCTCTAGCACTGTTCCCTGAAATTTTCAGAAAATCTTTGTCTTTTCACCAAGATTTGCTCAATTGAAATCTGCTCAATTGGACTGGAATTTAGTGTATTATCCAAAATTTTTTGCACAGTAAAGGAAGATCTAGATGAAAGCGAGTGAGCAGAGATAGGCACCACAGGAAATAAAGGTTCTGAAAATATTTGTGATGAAATCTAGTAACCAAATGAGAGAATGAGGAATTCAAAGCCATTGATTCCTGACAATGTGTGTCCTAAATGAAAGACTCATTTTGGAGAGTTAAATGATGATTGCAACCTTGAAAATCATTTTATCAAGAAGAAATCAGTAAGAGATCTTGCTGAAAAAGTGAGCAGGCAATCAGCAGGGTGTTAGGGAAATCAGGGATTAATTATGCAAGTGACACTTTCTGCAGTCTCCGAAAATGGAATTTGCTGAAGGGACCAGCACCACCAGCACAACATGCACTTAAATACCATTTTCCATAAAACCAAAAATAACCTTAAGGCTTTTTGGCAGGGCTTGTCCTCAATGGCTGGTAGAAGAACGAAGCTCTGTGATGGATTGCCCCTGCCAGAGGAGATATTCTCTAATCAAGTTTTTTGTTTCCTGAGCTCGTAGGCAGGGCTGCAGCTGCCCCTGCTGAGGGGCTGCTATTCCCAAGGACTTCTCTGGGCTCATGAAGATGTGCACCCTGCCTTCTCTTCCTGCCTCTGCTCATTGTGTCCTGAGGCACCCATAGGCATTTCTAGCCTACTCCTGCCACTGCCCATCTCTTAAGTGTGTGCTGGGATGTGGTGAGTACCCTGCTTGGGAAAGAGAGGATGCCTGTCTCAGGGACCAGCATTTCCAGTGGGACAGCCTTGATTTCCACTTCCCTTTCTCACTTGTGTTTCCTCATGTGCCTTAAAGAAGGTGCAAAGCCTCTTGTAGACAGGTAAAGTGAGCAATGCTCCCTGCTGTGAACAGACCCAGAGCAGACTCTCCAAAGATGCAGCAGTGTGCTCTGGGTGCACACACCAGGCTTCAGCAAGGTCCGGTAATGGCTCAGCTTTCTGTCAGGCAAAGGCAACTCCACGTTGGAAAGCAGAGCTTGAGCAGCTGGGTGGCAGAAAGGAACCCCTCAAAGTGTTCAACATAGGCCTGGTAGGAAAGGATGGCTTTGGTTCATAAAAGGCAGGATGTGAAGAGGGGAGGTGGTGGAACCCTGCTGTGTTCTTTCGTAGGAGTTAAAGGATTGTTGTACTGCCACTCAGTGATTCCCTTCTATGAACTCTTCACTCCCACTTTGCATATTCCCTAGCATCTCCCTCACGTTCTGCAGAGCAGTTTATGCATGGGTGTATCATGACTTCTGAATAATGACTCTGGGAACTTGTTTTCTCGTGTTCATGGTTTGCACTGGGGGTTTTTGCACTGGGTCAGAGTACCTGGGAAACTTCTGACTCAGCAAAGGTCCCCAAAGTAGGCTGGGACCATTTATAGTTCCCTGAGATCTGTCTGTGCATTCAGGCAGCTGCTCTCCAGGGACTTGGGAGACCTGGGTTCTCTTTATTGATACCGAGTCTCAAACTCGTGTTGGGCAATGGAATTGGCTGTGTGGTCTGGCAGCGCCTCCATTGGCAGGAGATGTCTCATGGCTGTGTGCATCTGTGGCTTGGCCTGCCACATCCTGTGTGCCCAGGCATGGCCTGTTGTCCATGGCAGGTGGGAGCCACCAGCAATCACTGCTGCTCCAGGCAGGAGCTGGGGGACTTGTACCTACGACCCATTTTATCTGTGTTTCAGCAGAGCTTGTGGGTGTGTTGGCACATCTCCAAAGCATCACTTGTGGATCTGGAAGCAGTGTATCTGGGCAGTGGAGCCCTCAGGTACTGCTGCTCAGGCGCTCGAGGCCAGCCTTGGCAAGGAAGGGCTGGCTGCAGAGCCATGGCTCTGCTGGCTGCAGGGTCAGTGGCAGATTTCTGGTGTATTTCTCTGAAGAAAAGCCATGGTTTCATGACTGGCATGAAGACTAACTCAAGCATGAAAATTCTCTCACCTGAGAGGATTTTTGCACACATTCCTCCTGGAGTAGCTGCCTTGAGGCCAGCCTGGTGGTGGCTGGCATGAGGGGGTCTGTCCTGCTGCCCCTTAAGCACCTGGACTAAAGCAGCTTAAAGCAGTTTCCCACTCTAGTTATTTGTCTCTGCTCTTCCTGGGAGGTGGCAAGGCCTCTCCTGCCTGGTTTCTCTGGAGCTAGCTAACACAGCCTTGTAGCCCCATGCTAGAGCACAGGCTGTTTCCCTCCCACTTCCATGGCAAAGCTCCAGCTAACTGAACTGGGAGACTTTCTCCCCCTTTCACCCTGTTTCACTTGCAAAACCTTTAGGAACCACAGCTTTCGCCCCTTTCTTTACCTCAGAGTAACCTGTGTGTGCTGGGCACGTTTGTCATTTACCCCCTTGTCTCAACAGGGAACTCTTACCATCGGTGGCAAGGAAGTGACCCTTGAATACACTCCATGCCCAGAGTTCTGGCGCTGCAAACGTGTAAGTATGTGCTCAGAGCTGTGCTGTGCTTCCCCTGCTGGCACTCGTGGCACTGGCAGCTCAGATGAGTCTTAGATATTTGCTCGGTGGCCAAAGTAAGCTCAGAGTAATTAATACCTGCCCTGAAGCTCTTGGCCATTCTAAACTGTGCTTTTGCCTTGTTTTTGGTCCCACCTCTGCGTGCATGTTACTCTGGTACAGGTAGCCAGATTTTTTTATGCATAAAGCAGCCTTGTCCCTGTGCAGTGGTTCCTTTTTAAAATGTGAGGAAAATGGCATGTGGATCCTTTCTCCTTAAAAACCACAATGAGACTGTGATTCTGCCAACTGGAATGGAACAGGCTTCGCCCTGGTTCATGTGTGTAACCTCCCCTCTGCCTCACACAGGAACCTGTGGTCTAGCTGTGACTGTAGTAAGTGCAGCAGGGAAGGAAGCATGGAAATGAATCCAAGTCCAGGCAGCATGAGCCAAGTCTAGTTCCAGCTGGAACTGGGAAAGCACAGTTGCCCAAGGGTCAGTTTGTTCCTGTGTCCTCCCTAAGGTTCTCCCAGTACAGGAACTTGTGGCTACAGCAGGTTGGAGAAAGGACAGGGTTGTTGTCTGCATTCCCACTGACTTCAGGCTGAGAGTTTGGAGCAAGACAGGAAGGGATTGGTTCTAATTAGAGTCCCACCTTGACTACTGGATCACCCTGGGCTACAGAGACCCTCATCCAGCTGACTGGATGCCCTCAGCTGCAAGCAGAGCTGTTGCTCCGTGCCTCATCTCTGCTTGCAGCACTCCAGAGGTGGAGACACAAGTTTCAAGCAGTGGTTTCAAACAGCTCTCAGTGCACTGAGGTGGCTACACTGTATGTCCCCACTGTTGCTGTGTGTAGCCATGGTCTGAATGAGCTTTCTTGTGCCCCAGAGCATCCAGAAGGCTTCAGTCACAGGAAGAAATTGCTGTGAAACAAAAGCAATGCATTTGCAAAGAGCTTAAGGAGGAAGTCAGGAGTGCTGTATTTGAGAGAGCTGTGCAAATGGAGCAGTTGGCTCTCCCCACAGTGGCTCTAGGTGGGATAACCATCTAAGCCTGTGCAGCTCTGCCTCTTGGTTAGCAGACACCTCATCATTAACTCTCCATACTACATCACTATCTACAGTTCAGCTCAGATGAGGACTTTGTCAGTGCTTGAGGGGTGAATTCAAGTTAGAGAATGCCAAGGTGACTTTGGACCCTTTGAATCAACACTGTGCCTAGCAGGGAGCTTTTGAGCCAGCATCACTTGAGAGGGGGAAGAGTCCCATCTCAAGGACTAGTGAATAAATGTGTGCACAGAAGTTGTGTGAAAGCCCTGTTCCCAAGGCAGACCCAGCTGAGTCATATGAGCATTTCCCTGCAATTCCAGCAAAGGCCCCTGCTGCCATTCCCCATCACTGTAACTTTTTCATGGCTGCTGCTTTCTGAAAGCACGCTGCAGTGTCTGGAATTCTGGAGCAGGTTGTACCCACTGCCTTCAAAACACAGCTTCCTCATGCTGTCCATCTTCCATTGCAGTGTAAGGTGTGTACTGTGGGCTACAGATCTTCCTGTTCCTATTGCAAGCTCCCAAGAGATGGTGAGTATATCTGGTCCCCTGAGCTTGGTGGGTTAAAAGTTTCATCTACCCTGGACAAGTAAGTTCCTCTTCTGGTTTCCCATGGCATCCCTGTTGGTGAACTAGCTGAGCTGGTCTAGCTGGACTAGCTGTGTGGTAGGATTGATAGTTTTGCTTCACTTTTTGCCTGTCCACACTAAAGATGTTACATGCAGTGGGTCACTGGCAGGTTCTCTGCTCCTGTGAGGCTTGATGGAGAAGTGTTCTACTGCCCACAGCCTTTCCCTCCTGTTGTCTGGTACTGTCCTTTCATCCAGGGAGTTACAGTTGTGTGTCCTCTGGGGCTGTGAGCTCGTCCTGCTTGCTGTGGGTGAGACCCCTTGACCCACCTTCCTTAGGAGATGCAGCTGCATGGTTTCAGTGTCACTCAGAGACTCTCAGATCTCCATCACTTTTGAGACTCTGAGATTAGGATCATGGAATCATTAAGGTTGGAAAAGACCTCTGAAATCAAATCCAACCATTAACCCATCATTGCAAGCTCACCAGTAACCCATGTCTCTAAGCACTACACCTACACCATTTTTTGAACACTTCCAGAGATGGTAATTCTACCACTTCCCAGGGCAGCCTGTTCCAATGCTTGACCACCATTTTGGTCAAGAAAATTGCCCTAATATCTAATCTAAACTTCCCATAGGGCAACTTGAGACCATCTCCCTTTGTCCTATCACATGTTCTTGGGAGAGGAGATTAGAGGTGAATCCAGGATTGGAATTGCTGAACTCACCTTGCTGGCTGTAAAAAATGCATGAGAGGAATTTTCCAGGAGCTTCTCCTCACCCCATCTCTCAGCACCTCTGATTTCTGAGGTGGGAGGGCACAAGAGCCAAACACACTTCCTTGGGGAACTGATTTCTTTGGGATGATAACTGTGCCCACATTCACCACCCCTGGGTGCAGCACCAGGGGCTGCAGGGCCACAAGTGAGTCCTTCACCCT
Source organism: Cettia cetti (assembly GCA_013401135.1). NCBI lineage: Eukaryota > Metazoa > Chordata > Aves > Passeriformes > Sylviidae > Cettia > Cettia cetti. Next base: position 61,254 of record VZUI01028482.1, read on the forward strand.
CCTCTGGCACTGCCTGCGCATTCCAACCACTGTTTAAGCCTTGACTTTCTATCCTTGAGCAGACTTCTATGTATTGCCCCAGGCAGAGGGGCAGTACATGAACTGCTGATGCACAGATCTCTGTTTATTGGAGCACTGTCCCTGTGGTTATGCTTTCCATGCTCTGTGGCTCTTCCATCAGTGCTGTGAAGGCAAAATTGACACAGCTGGCCCAATGCAGCTGTGGTTTGTAATGAAACTGCCTAGGAGCAAATTAAACAGAGCCTTTAACCTGCTGTGAAGACAGATTGTGGTGAGTGCTTCTTACTGACCTGCTTTTCTTGGGAAAGGGTGCAATAAGGTAACCTCTCTATGACTGGGTGAAACAAAGCAACTCTCTAGGCATTTACAGTGGTTATTGCAGCTTTGTATGAGTTCTGGCATGCTTTGTGATTGATGGGAGTGAAATGGACTTAAGTATGCCTCTCTTACAGGGAGCAGAGCAGGCCCAGAGTCCAGAGGTGGTGCTGAGGGAGAGGACACGTCGGCTGAGCAGGAATTCAGTAAGAAAATCGCCCTCCCCATCTCTAGGGTTGTGCTCATGTCTCTGTGATTTGCACAGGCAGTTTTCCCAGCTGCAGATGCAAACTGGTTTCATGTGCAAATTTTACATGAGGTTTTCTAGCCAAAACTCTGCACTCTACAAACTGCAGACAAATGAGAACACCTGTCTAAGGTGAGCTGTGCAGGCAGCCAAGCAAGGCACTGTGCAGCTTTCCCAACAGTTGTGTGCAGAATCGTTGTGTGTCCTGCCGTGCTGCCCACTGCCCAAACAAAATGAGAGCAGGGACTTGCTCTCAGGGACTTTAAAGAGGGAAGCTTCACTGTGCCACCTCTTGCACCCTCATTTGCTTCTCTTTGTGGGAAGAGGCTTCAGCAGCAGGTGCCAGGCTGGTGGTATCTGCTTTTGCAGCCTCACAGATTTGGCTTCCCTTTCCAGCAGTGTGAGAAGCTCTGGTAGGGATCTCTTTTGCAGTGAAGCCAGGCCATTCAGAGGGCTTCAAGCACAGAAACTTGCTGGGGTTTATGTTCTCTGAATGGCATAGCTAGACTGGGGGAGCAGGGTGTTCCCACATTGTTTCTGCCTTAGCTGTGGTCAGTAGGCACCTGATAAAATCTGTGACTGTATTATGGATGTGTTTCACACAGTGGTCTCAGGGAGGTCTGAACCCAGTTTTCCTCTAGCATATAAACAGGGTGACAGTTACTAGTTGATATTTCTTGGCTGTGGATGATGAGGAATACACCTTGGATAGTAAGGATATCACTGCCATATAGGTTGACCTGGACATGGAAGGAATGTGTCTAATCCATCCCTGATTCTTGTTTGTTCAGGGAAGAGCCAGTCCTAAAAGGAGGCCAAAAAGCCTCTTGTCTGTGACTAGAAAAGTCATGTGAAGCAGCCCAACACAAAACAAGGGCAATGGAGGGATGACAGTAGCTGAGCAAACTTTGTGTCTGCCAAGTGTTAAGACAGTGGCTATGCAACATGCACACAGGTTGGCCTTTTATAAGAAGCACTGCTGCAAGGGCCAGAAAATAGGAGAAAAAAAATACCTGCCAAAACATTCTTATGTGAAACCAGTTCATTTCTCCTCTCTAATAGCAGAGACAAAGCTTGAAACACCTGAGCAAGAATTGTCAGGTCAACCAGGATCTCCAAAGCAGCCTCTCCAGCCCTCAGTTCCTGCTCCACAGCAGGAATGTCAGCCTCAGGAACAGGAGCCAAGGAAGAGAGATGAAGGGAGGGAGCATCGGCCTTCACAGGAGAAGAGAAGGGACATGGACCGGCACCAGGAGCCGCCCTCTCAGAGGGAAGCAGAGGAAGCCACGCCTCCAGATGGTGGAGGAAGCAGAAGTGAGTGATGCAAAGACCAGTTTTGGATTCCTCTTGCTTGCACTCCATGAGGCTGTCTGCAGAAAGGAGAGCATTTCACTAAAACCTCTGGAGGCTATTTCTATGTTGTGCAAATCCATGACATAGAGTAATGGAGGGCTGTCCAGCTCCAAAGGTGCTGAGAAATTGCCTTTAGGAAAATTAATTCAGACTGAGCTGGCTTTAGGGTGGCGCAGTTAAGTTATCACAGCTTCAAAAATCTTTTGGGCCAGCAGTTACCCTGGGCTGAGCTCTGAGAAGGGGCTGCTTCCTACTCTGTTTTCTGGGAAGAAAGGTTTGAAATTGGAGGCGGTAAAATTGGAGCATCTTGCAAAGTGGAGAGAAAAAAGCCATGGCTTTGAGACTCGACTGCAAGAAGCCTTGAGTGCTTTGAGTGAGTTTAGTCACAATAATCTTGGTTCTAAATTATCTTTTTTTCACTGCATTTTCTTCCTGGGCCACCTCCCTGATTGTGTCTCTCAGCAATTATGCTGAAGCGAATCACTCGGTTCACGCCCCCGGAGGTGATTGTGGGGCTCCTGGCTCCCTACGTGCGTCTGTCCACCTCCAGCGTGCGCATCATGAAGAACAAGGCTGGGCGCATGGGGCAGACCTATGGCTTCATCGAGCTGGAGTCTCATGCTGTAAGTGGTTTCCTGCCTTCACGTGCTCCCTCTGTTGGTGTCTGATATCTGTAGAAATAGAGAAACCACAGAAATACAAGAAATCTCTGTACTTGTGAGGCTGCTGTGCTGAAGCAAGTCCTCTCTTCTGCTTGTCTGACCAGGTACAGGAATTAGCTGGTACAGCTGTTTTCTCTAGCTTCAGGATTGATTGTTGTCACAAGCTGTGACACTGATTGAGTTTCTCACCTCGGTACATTTCTTTTTAGGCACTCTAAACTTGAGCACTTCTTGCATAGGTATTTTGTTTGCAGAGAACTTGAATCCAATTATTTTTGTTTGTAGAAGGCAAGAATCTCAATTAACAGACTGTCCCATGTTGGAGGGTTCACATTTTCTGTGTCTGGGTGGCTCCCAGACTCCATAGCTGTTCTTTGATATTGGTCCAGAGTGTGTTTACCACTGGGGCAGCAGCAGCCACAGTGCTGCACTGTCTGGCAGCCCTAGGAGAATGCTGCCCCAGCTGGCTGCTGTAAGTGGTCGTAGGACTAGCAGAGAACCTCACGTTGCATTTATCCCTTTTGTCGCATCCTAAATACCCTTCACTGACAGACTAATATTTAGTGTTGTTTTTCTTGTCCTACTGAGCACAAAACATTCCTTTCAGGCAGACTGGATTTGGAAAATGTTCTGTTTCCTTCTCAAAGTGACATTCTTTTTCCTTTTACAGGAGGCACTGAGGTTGCTAAAGATACTGCAGAACCTGGATCCCCCAATCTGCATTGATGGGCGTACGTTGGAAGTGAATCTTGCTACAGGGAGGAGAAGGTACAGACAGATCAGGCAGTGGGGTTGTCCTTTATGTGCTGTGAGGCTAGAACTCTGTTGTCAGAGCAGGTGCTTAAAGTTTGGCATGGGAGTTAGCACAGATGTTCCTACAACCAAAAAATGTGTTGGAGACGTGAAGGCAATGAAGCTTGGAAGACTCTTCAGTGATTGAGCAGAATGGGATTAGTGATCATTATGCATCTTGTTGTCCAGCCATCAAATCCTGTTCTGCAGGAATTAGTGGGTTCAGCTTTTTAAAAAACATGTGGAGAGATTCATCTTTATAGACACAGCAGAGTGGAGTCGTATTTCTTGTGGAGACAGTGATTTGCCAAGTCTGTCTCCTGGGATGAACACAGTCCAACATGTGGCCAGAAAAGATGGTCTTTCTGCCTTTATTGGTCCTGCTGATCATTTTGGGTATACTGAGGTTAATGTAAAACCAAATTGCCATTAATTTGCAAGCTTTATCTCAACAGGAATGACTATGGGGAGCACGGTGGAAATTCCTACTATGGCCAGGTAGGTCTGCACAGCTTCCCTGCAGGTTGCTTAAAGGGAGGGGGTGCTGGGGGGTGGGTGATGGGCCTGGCTGTGTTAGGCTTTTTCTCCTTGGGCTGCTGAAATACTGCAGAACATGTTTCACCATGTTTGAAGATGGGGTGCTAATGCTCAAATGTGCCCATTGCTGCTCTGCCCCTCATACTGTTTATCATGTGCATAGAAGTGGAAGTCAGTGCTGTTGGAGGAAGTTCTGGGCTGGGTTACTTGATGCCACAATTTGCAGAGTGATTTCAGTGATGACTGATCTCAGTTCCCAGAGTGAATGTCTCTTTAGTGTTTGTTGCTAGACTTCAGGGCTCTTCCCATATACTGGATGAGGTGAAGGCTTCCATAGGGATTGCTGTGAGCGCCTCTCATGGGAGCTGCAGAGATCTCGTGCCTTGTGACACTGTCCATTGCTCTGTAGATGAAGAGCTGTGTCTGCTTGTGCTGTGTTTAGGATGGCCAAATGAGCCCTCCTCTTGAACTCTGGGCCTGTCAGAGGGAGGAGAAGCAATATGTTTGTTCAGAGTCTCTGACCTGTTTGTGTTGTTCACTTACTCCAGGGCAGAAGGGGCATGAGAGACAGGAGGGGTGGCGAATCACTGAGACGCACCAGAGCACAGTGTAAGTTAAACTCTGCTTCACTCCTACTGTGGAGACTTTTCTTCCTTAAAAGGGCACTGACATGTAGAAATCAGCCCAAAAATATTTTTAAAGGCTAAGAGTAGGTTTGTTTGCTACACCCACTTGTGAGTTCCTTTGCCAACTTTGTTTAGTCACATTTTCCTATCTGATGATGTGTTTCTCTCTATTCTCACTGTACGAAACTACATGCAGATAAAGGAAACTTGCTGCCTGTTTTTCCTTGTTGTGGAAAACTGATGGGATAAAATCAGCCTGGCAGTTACTAGAGAAGACAGAAGAAAATACACTTGATGCAGCAATGCCAGTAGCTGGAAGAGCACTCCTGATTGTTTTACTGATTTATATATGGCATTTCTGAGGTCTTTCAGAGGACACTTTGGAAATGAGAAGCCTTCCTGACATTATGGGACTGCTACCCTCAAGGCCTTTGGGTTTTCCTGTAGAAATAGTTCACTCCCTTTTCTTCTCGGGAGCTTTCATGCACCGATGGGGTGGAAGGGATTTGGGGAGTGTCATCACTTTAAACAGGATTGAGAGAGAACAGCTTTTCCTTGTTCACAGGAGTGGGTGGATGTAGATACTCATTACCCCATTCTTAGGGAAATTACTGAATTTCATGACCAAGTGTTGTGGTCTTGTGATCTCAGCACAGCTCCTGTAAATCTGTTTTGATGTGGAAGTTTTGCCCGAGTCCTAACCAGAATTGTGAAAACTTATCAGCCCTCTTACTCCTTAAGGAAAAGATTATGTAGGTCAAGTGATGTGAAGATTCTCATACCTCTCTTGCCAGGAGAAAAAAATAATTCCTTCCCGTTCTTGATCCTTTCACCAGTGTAATGTTTGTTTGTGCTTTTGTCTTTGTAAAAGGCAAGTTCTGCTTTTGGAAGCCCGTGGTGCTAACTCTTGTCTCTCTCTTCAGCACCGTCAGATGTGTCCACATACATTTATGATCCTGACACTGGGAATTACTATGATCCCATAGCTGGGACATACTATGACCCCAGAACTCAGGTGAGTGCATGGGAAGGAAGCTTTACACACAATATGTTCTTACAAACTGCTTTTCTCTGGAGGGAAATTGCAGCCAGATTCTGAAGATAAGCCAGCATAGGGCAGTACAGAGGCAACTTTGTGTCTTTGACTCTGTCTCCTGACCTGTGTGAAAAGGATGCATGTTGCAAAATATCAACTTAATGAGAAGCTAGGAACCCATTAGCTGTGTGTTGAACCAGCTGTAGCTGCCTCTGGCCTCTGAAGCCCTGCCTTTGGAGGGTTTTTGGTCTGCTTTTCCTCTAGTAGACTTACAGGCTGAACATCATAGCTAAATTTTGCTGTAGACATGTGATATGTGACTGTCTGTAAGAAAGAATGGACAGCAGAGCTCTGTTTTCTTCTGTGGTCTCTTTGCTTCTCAACCCTAGCCAGCAATAGCTGTAAGGATGCCAAAAAAGAGCCATCAACAGAGATGTTCTGGAACTATAATCTTGTTTCCATGATCCTGGGGATGTGATGTTGTGGGAGAGCAGGGCAGTGACCTTGCTGTGGTCACTGACTTTGCTGTCTTCTGCCCCAGCAAAGTTCTGAAGCCTTTGCCCTCTGCAGTCCCTTCTTACTGTGCAGTCCCCCCAGCTCAGCAAGGACAAGAAGCCCAGTAAGAAGACTGCAGGGGCTGGGCTAAGCCTGCTCCAAATGTCTCTTTCAGAGGGAAGTGACAATAGAGCGGGAGCCCTCGTCACCCCCGGCGGAGAGCAGGAGGCGGCGGCACGGGAGCCAGGAACAGACAAGTGACAGGAAGGAGCCACACAGCAGGGACAACAGGGACAAAAAGGACAAAGGGAAAAGTACTTCTGCTAAGGTAACTCTCTCCAGGCATCAGAATGACCAGAGGCCAGGAGGCTGAGGGAAGACAGGTTAGAAATAGAGAGTAATTAGAGGATTCAAAAAGAAAAGGACTGTGAGGGAAGACAATGGGGTCAGCAGCTGGAAAAGAATATGGTGATTGTCCAGCTAGGGAGTAAGTTCCCAAAATTTTTCTCTCCTTTTATTAAATCCAGGGCTTCTCATCCCTTCTTTATGGTGAAGGATTCAGACACATCCAGGTAGCTGAGACATGTTTCACTCACGCTGCTGAAAGCACCCAACTATTGTAATAGAGACAACAAAAAAATGGCAGAGACATTTAAACACACCAAGTACGATGGTGATGATGTTGATGGAGACTCAGCTCTCCCCTAACTGCAGTTTCTGCCTCCCCAGTCCCAAGACAGTGCCCTTCACTGCTCTTCCCAGTAAGCAAATCCCAGTGTGGGAGCTGCTGGTTGGGAATAGCTGCCTGAAGGGATGTTTGAGCACAGCCCAGGGCTGTGATATTGACAGGGTCTGAGGAATACCAGGAGAGAAGTGATTGGTAGAAGTGATTTAGCCACCAATGCAGAAACTTTGTGTTCTTCCTTGCCTCTTGGTCTGAATATGCTCAGTGGCATGACCAGTCCTGGGCACCTGGGACTTGAGGGCTGTCACTGTCCCTGAGGCTGGTAACAAATCAGCCAAGGAGTCATCAGGTATGGAGGCTTTCAGGGACACTGACCTAGGAGAAGCATGGTCCTGTCTGAATGGAGGGTAAAAACATCTCCAGAAGAAATCCTTCTGTCGTTTTTCCCACTTGCCTGTTTTCCATGGATGCTCAGAAGTGGCTTCCTGGCTGCACTGTGTGCTCTCTGACACCTGTGTTGTGGCTGACCTAATGCCCAGTCTTGGATTTTTCAGAATGAGCCTGGAGAGGAGAGATTCTTTGCAGAAGATGTCTTCAAAAAGCCATTGCCTCCCTCTGTGAAGAAGGATGAGAGCACAGGCCTGGTAAGGTGTTACACTTGTCTTCCTTGGTCAAGTGTGAGTAACTCTTGAGCCACTAAATTGGAGGCTGTCCAGGGCTCCAGCCCAGTTCTCTGTAAAATGTGTGAAAGTGAAGCTTCATCCAAGCCTCCTGTCTGTGCTGCTGAGCAGACAGCTGAGTATCACAGGCTCATCCTGTTGCAGTGCTGACTGCAGTCTCTGGTGCCCTCTGTCCAGGATAAAGAAGATCCTGGAAACCCTGCTGTGCTGGCTGAGCCTGGCCATTCATTGTGCCACAGTCACAGCAGAGAAAACCGGTGTTGTGTGGCAGTGGGGGTGGCTTTGAACCTGGTCTTGATGTCCTTTGTGCACACAGAGAGGTGCTCACGTGTGACCTGGCCCAGCTTCAGCTCCCTCACTGACAGGAGGCGTGGCTGGGACCACTGTCAGCATCACAGAGTAGCAGGGAGTGAGAGTGGGGTGGGCTGGGACAGCATGGTGAGCTGCTGCAGCTGTCTCTGAAATCATGAGTACAGCTCCAGGAGAGCTCTGGATTCCCCAGAACAGGAATGTCTCCCACCAAAACCACCAGCTCATTCCTGCCAACCACCTGGTTTCCTTGGAGACCTGTTTGAATGAGTGCTTAGCTATTGTGTGCTCAGAGTCCATGCTGTGGCAATCTCAACACCTGATCTTGACTGTTTCAGACTGAGACTGGAGAGGAGAAGTTCTCTGCAGAAGATGTCTTTAAAAAACCTTTGCCTCCTTCTGTGAAAAAGGAAGAGAATGCAGCCCCAGTAAGTATCTCCATAGGATTGTATTTTGACCTGTTTGAGCCTGGATACAGTTCTAGGGAGGCTCAGCACAGCCTGGCTGCAACTATAAGTGCCATAGGTGCCAGAGATGTTTCTCATGCCAGAGGAGGGAGTGCTAGGAATGGAAAGCAGTTTGTTTTTTAAGTCATTTTAAATCTGACCTTGTTTGTGGGCTTCTAGCATGGGGAAATTTGGGACCTGCATTCAAGGAGGATCTCACTCAACTAGTCCTAAGGCAGAAAACTCTTCCAGCCACCTCCAGGCTGAGGAAGGCCAAATCTCACTGCTTTCTAGAGGAAGTGAGTGACAGCAGCTCGCTGCCAAACAGCCACTGCCTCGGTTGGTGTCTTGTGCTCTCAGGTGTGTGGCAAGTTGGAAAAGCCTGGCACCAAAGCACAGCCTGTCTAGAGAGCAGAAGGGCTTCCATCTCATGGTGTGAAGGGAAAGAAGCCAGCCAGCTCCTCTCTGTTCCCTGCCTGTGCTGCTGGGAAGCAACTCTGCCTCGTGGACTGGAACAGAGACAGGAGTCACGGGGGGAGATGGGTCGGGGAACAAAGCCCCGCTGGCCTAGCAGTCTTGATGCTACAAATTGTCACACTTTTCTTCACTTTCCTCAGCCCAAGGTGGTGAACCCTCTGATAGGACTTCTGGGAGAGTATGGAGGAGACAGTGACAATGAGGAGGAGGAGGAAGAGGAGGAGCAGTCCCAGGCTCAGTGGCTGCCGCCTCCCGCGCACCCGCCGGCACCGCGCGAGGAGCAGCCGCGGAAGGCCAAGGTCAGCGATGACAAGCTGACTGACTGGAACAAGCTGGCCTGCCTGCTGTGCAGGAGGCAGTTTCCCAACAAGGAAGTGCTCATCAAGCACCAGCAGCTTTCCAACCTGCACAAGGTATGGGGAAGCTGGGGGCTGCTGTTGGCTCAGCTGCACGGAAAATGCAGTGGTTGGGTGGGAAGAGCTGTGCTGAAATTGACACAGTAGCAGGCAAAGTTCTCCAAAAGCTCTGTTCAAAGCGTTGTGTGAATTGCTTGTTCCTGCCATGGGAGTGCTGTAACATCAAGGTGTGACTTTGTTAGCTGAGATAGCTAAGGCTTGGGGAAAGTGGGGTGCTGGCACACACGAGTGTGAGAGCGGTAAGAACTTGGCACGTGCACCCCCATGTTCTGTGCTGCCTTTCAGCTCTTGCTTTTAGGAGAGCCAAGCTGCATATGGGTTAAAATAGGACTGGTTGCCTTCCTTACTGCAGGGAGGAAGGGCTCCAGGCCTCTGTGGGGTAGCAGGTAGTCTGGGCTGCAGGAGAGGCTGCTGTGCCTGGTATAGTGCAGGTACAAGAGCATGCTGCTTTACCTGTGCTCCTTGTGGGTGGAGCAGATGACCCTGACAGCTTGTGTTCTCTGCTTGACACTGCCTTCTGTCTTCGTCCTTCCAGCAAAACCTAGAGATTCACATGAAGATTAAACGATCTGAGCAGGAACTGGCGTATTTGGAGAAGAGAGAGCGTGAGGTGCGTCTGTGGTGGTGAGCAGGCAGCTGCTTGTGCTTCTGCACTTGGGGGTGGTGGTGCCAGGAAGAACCTCCACTTAGGCACCAGGTATCAGCAGGCATCCACATAGGCACCAGGCATCAGATGCCTCCCAAAAGTGAACTCTAGGCTCACTCTGCATGGGACCTGTAGGTAGTTCTGTCTTCTAAGACTTCTAAGAGCAGATCTCATTCCTCACAGAGGGGTCTGAGTGTGGTTTTGTTGTCCTGTAAGCCAGCACCGGGCTCTGGGCTAAGCAGGACATAAATTATTTCCATCTAACACTGGTGGGGTGTGTGGGCTGCTGCTGCCTGGCCAGGGACAGGGGAACTATACCTGTCCATTGTTTGGAGGGTCACAGAGCTGCTCCTGGTGCAGCTGGAAGGCTGCAACAACAGGTCGGGGTCAGCCCAACAGATGGCATCTGAACAGAGCAAGTGTATCGTGGGAGGTGAGCATTCAGTGTTTGTGAGTCCCCAGGACAGCCTTCCAGCCCACTGAGGATGAGACCTGGATGCAGAGCAGTCTCCTGCAGTGGTAAATCCTTCATAGCTCCTGTACTTACTTTGCTCTTTCTTTTGTGAAGGGGAGGCATAAAGATAAAGGAAATGACCGGAGAGAGAAATTCCAGCAGATGGATTCACCAGAGAGGAAACGACTCAGATATGACCGGGACTCAGAGAGGTAATGGCTGCTGTGGGTTAGATCTCTTTGGGGATGCTGATGTCAGGATGTGTGCAGAGCAAGGCTGGGTAGATCTGCAAAGTAACAACCAGACAGTCTGAGACAGAGTTCCTCAAAGTGTGAGCCTGTTGTACTGCAGGACATCTCGTAGAGGTCAGGAAAGGACTGGGGTGAAAGCAAGGGTTTAGGGCAGAGCACAGGAAAGCTGCTCGGTGCTGGAGGGATGAGATGGGGGTCTGAGTGTGTCTGGCTGGACACAGAGAGCGAAATGCAGCCTGTTCCCATCCACCTCGTCCTTAAGGCACTTGCTGCCCTCCTGTCCTGGCATCTAGCCATTGAAAGAAAGAGCAAAGCTGTGTTTCATCTGTTCCCTGACTCAGAGGAACGCTGGGAGCTGTTTCCATCTCGTTCAGAGTGGGTGGGGTAAGAAAGTGCGTGCTGTGTGGAGTTCTTGACAGGCCTGCCTGCCATGAGCTCGCGTGTTCAGTGGGCTGAGGAACGGCCAGGCATGTGTTGAAGATGGAGCTGGTTATGTGCCTGCCTTCTTCTGGCACAGCACCTCAGAAGGAGACCTTTCCTCTGTGTCTTGCAGTTTAAACATCCACATCTTCTCTTCTCTGTTTTCCTGGAATAGCTGTAGATAAACGAAAACTGTTTGTGTGCAGTGTCACCAGCAGCCAGAAAGTAGAAATTGTCTCAAGGAAGAGTCTTTTATCCTGAGAGGTTTTCAAAACTGTGGCTTTTGGTTAATGGTCTTTGATGAGTAATGAGGTGGGAGAAAGTGTCTGAATTAACACTGCATCTGTTGACCACTGGGAGAAAGGAAAGATCTAACAGAGCAGCAGGGATTGGACTTTGCTTTCTTGCTATTGCAAAGACTTTAATTAAGAAATACAAGCACAGAAGGCTCCTGGCTTGCTTACACTGTAAATATTTTTGAGTCTGAGCTCATTTCCTGTGCCCTGGTGCATTTCCCCCTGAGGTGGGACAAGAAATTTTGCAGTCAGAGGTGTGTGAGCCCTGCACACAGAATCCTCTGTGGTGGTTTCCTTGGGCGGTGTGCTTCTGGCAAGAAACTTGGATATCCCTCATGAGAGGCTGAAATGTCAATGAAGGTTCTATTAGCAGAACTAAAAATCCCTGGCATGTGTTTGAAGCATTGCAAGGCTGGACAATTGATTGTGCTTCTTTTGCAGTGACTATGACCCAAGGCTTGACAATAACAACAAAGGGAACCGAATGGTGCAGTCTCCGGGGTGGAAGAAGGGCTTTGGCCACAACCAGCAGGGCACAGCATCCCCAGTGGAGGTGAGTCTTCTCTGCCTTTCAAAGCACACCACTGTCCTGCAGGCCATAATGTTTCCCAGGACAGCTGGAGGGAGTTCCAGTCAGGCTGCAGATCTCGGCATCCACTCGATGCAATAATGTGTGTGCACCGATGAACTTTGCAGGCTGGGAGCGGCTGCAAGTATGTTGGCCGTAGAACAAGGTTAGAATTTCTGTGGATCTGGAGGTGTTGAAGAGAGAGTAAACAGTGAGCAGGAAGGGTGTGAGCATCTCATTAGTACCTGCTCAAAGTCGTGCTGGGGTTTGAACAGGCCACCAGCTCGGTTCTCTGCAGCAATGTGAGCTGGGGAAAAAGCTGAACTTCCCCTGGGGAGGTGTGAGCGTAGCCAAAGCCACAGGGCCTGAGGTGCTCTTTGTCTGCTCTGCTTAGCACTTGTGAGGCCCTTGCTGCCATTGCAGACTCTGGACATCAGAGGATAAGTGCCAAGCTATAGCAGCTGACAAGGAGCAGAGGCCCATCGGCAAAGGATGTCAGGGATAGGCACGGTCAGGTAGATCCTGCCTTCTGTGACAGGCTGGACTCTCAGAGGACCTTCATTTACTGCAGAGGGTTTATCAGAGAAGCAGCCTGCTCTGCCTTGCCCGGGGCCACATGAGCAGCGCTGTGCTCTGGTGGCAGGTTTCTGGCTGGCCAGGTGCTGTGGTGTCCCTGCTCTGCTGAGGGACAGGCAGCTTGGAGCAGGGCTCACGGGGTGACGTTCAGCCTGCAGTCAAGTAGATCATTAAAGCAAATATTTGAGGCTTCGTGACGCACATTTGCTTGAGCCCATAAACACGAGGCAAGAGTCCCTCTTCAGTGCAGACAGCAGGAGCTGGCCCCAGCTGCTGCTCAGGCCTCGTGGTGAGGTCCCTGTGCCCATGAAGCAGGCTTTGCTGAGAGCCAGCTCCAGCGCTCTGGGAGGTCTGAGCTCCCGTCAGGGCTCCCATCTGCACGGGGAGCTGATGGCAAAGCACAGCCCTCATACAGTTCATAGAAAGACCAGAAGAGATGTGCTTGCTTTTCTCTTCCAAGTCGTGCTGGGCAAAGCCACGTGACCATGCCAACCCCACACAACTGATCTCTTGGCCCAGCTGGTGAGATCTCTGGTATTCAGGTTGGTCTGAAAAGCCAGAGAAACTTCCAGCCTCGGGTCTGCTCTCCTGGGCTAACTCCAGGCATATTTCAGCAAATTATTATTGCTGAATAATGCGACTGCTAGCTGCAGATCCAGTCCTTGAAAACTGGTTGAAATTCCAGGTGAGGTACCAGTGCCCATGGGAGCTCTGTTGGAGAGAAAAGCTGAGCTTGTGCCTGTGCAGGAGAGCTGCAAACAGCTCTCCAGGAGCCCAGCTCTCGCCAGTGCTTTCCTTTGCTCACATTCAATCCTGGCTCGCCCGTGGCCTCTTGGCTGCCCACCCTTGGCTGCCCACTCCTCCATATGTTCCTCACTGCTGATCCCTGGGGTCTGATTCCCACGGGGCATTTGCTGGCTGCTTTTGTTGTCCACAAAGGAGCTGTAGTTTTTCCCAAACAGCTCTTGGAAGAACACAGAGCGCTTGCTCTTCCTCTGCTCACGGATCCACACGGGAGCAATCAGCAGCCCTGAAGCAGCCCAGGGAAGCTTTTTATTTATGGGATGAGAAATCACCAACACAAACTGTATCTGTTTGCAGGGAGAAAACAGGAGGAAGGGCCCTGGGCTGGGGGCCCCAGGGAAGCCCCCCAAGAGGCAGTCCAACGAGACCTACCGCGATGCCGTTCGGAGGGTCATGTTTGCCCGCTATAAGGAGCTTAAGTGAATGGTGGAGGGACCCCAGATCTGTCTCTCTCCATCTCCTTCTCTTTCTCTCTGTGTCCTGTTCTTTTGAAGGTTTGGTCTTTTTTTTTTGTTTCGTTTTTTGAATTGTTACAGGTTTTGCTGCTAGAATTTTTTTAATAAAACTGAAAATTTGTCAGTGCTTGTCTTGTGGCTAAAGTGGTGTGTTTTAAGAGCGTGGTGCTTTGGAAGCTTCCTGTCGTGTTTTACTCTCTGCTGATGAGGTCACTGGAAGTTGCAGCTGTGTCAGTGGGACAGGAAGAGGTTTGGTAGCTTGGAGACCCTACCAACCGTGCCACTGTCCTGCAGTGTGTTCCCTGTCATACCCCTGGTGCCGTGGGTCAGGATGGGAGCTGGGAGCAGGAGATGGCCCCAAGGCCTGGGAGGAATTCAGGAGCAGGAGTGTTCTCTGTGGGATTCGTCCTGGCAACTGATGAGGTCAGTGGGGCTCAATTAATAGCAGGAACTTAGTGGCTGAAGGTGACCTCATTAGTGCTGGGTGTTGTCTGGGCATCCCATCCAGGGCAGAACATTCCAGATGTGGTGGGCTGGATCTGGAGGCAGTGTTGTGTGGGGACCCTCGTGGGGATATAATCCTGCTGGCCCAGGGTGTCAGGGGAGCAGAGGAAAAGCCAAGTAGGTGCTGCTGGCCTGTCCCAGGGAGATGTGGAGGCAGCTCCTGGGCAGGAATTTGACAGAAGCACAGGAAAGTTTGTGTGTGTGAGCACAGCAGGGGGATAAGGGTGAGTGTGGCCTGCAGGGATAAGGGGGATGCCAGTGGCCCTGGGTGATGGGAGCAGATCTCATGCCCAGTGAGGAGCTGGTACCCACCAGCACCTTCCTGTTCACGTGGCAGAGAGCAGGGCCTGACACTGCTTTCAAATACCCCAAAGAAGGGAAAGCAGGAGATGTGGAAGCTGAAGACAGCATGATTTGGAGGTGAAGAGCCACCTGCAAGAGCTGCCAACTTCCAAAGTCAGCAGGAGACCTGTCCAAGCTGTGTTTCCTTGTCTCTGGCACAAGCAGTCACGGAGTGTGGAGCACTCGTTTGCAGTATTGTGGCCCCTGGTGCTGGTGAGTGCACGGGGGATGAGGGCCTTCAGCCCTCCTGGGAGCCCCAGGCATGTAAGGGATGGGTGAGGAAGGTGATGGGCTCCTGGGATGAACTCCCACACAGGCAGAAATGGTGGTGGCATAGCAAGCTGGCGCTGTCAAGTCTGGAAATTACCCATGCACAAAGGGGGAAGAAGTATGAGTGATGGGGCATCACTTTCAGAGAGGCAAGAGGGGAATCTGGGTGCAGATTAGAAGCTGCTGCACAGGCTGTCCTGCACCTGAGTGTGTTGAGCACCTGGGTATGCCAAAAATGAGCACCCACAGAGCATCATTCCCAAGACAACCAGAGGGAGCCTTTACAGCTGCCAAATGTGGGAACCCATTAGCTGATTTTATTAATTTGCTAAGTGGGTACATGGATCTTAGTGAAAGCCTGTTAACGACTGATAATACGTGATTAATTAGAAGATAATAAACCAGATAAATGTAAGAGCAGCTTCCCTTGGACAGATGGACCACACTAAATAATGTATGTTCCTTGGCTTAGTCATGTGCTTGCTTGCTTCTAGTCTGTGATGTGCATGTGTGAAAGGAGAGGCAACACAACATTTTCCTTGCAGGCCCATTGCCAGGGCTGAAGTCAGGAACAGAAGACTTCTGTGAAAACGAGAAAAAAATTAATTAAAGATATCTACTTGCAGGATGATTCCGTCTCCAATGGAGAAAAATCCTTTTTCTGTCTGTGGTGGTAGATCTACCTCCCATTAGTTGTATTAATCATATAAATACTTGCTGTGTTTGCTTCTACTATTTTGATGATCATAGTAAATGTTTCTGGGAAATCAGACACATTGTTTGTGTCCTAAGAGGTCAGAGCAGCACAGTGCTCCTCCCACAAGTGTGGGATTTCTGGGGATGTGCTGTGTGTGGCTTGGGAACACCTGAACTGTAGGAAGTATCCCAGTGCCAGCCCATTGAAAATCAAGGTATCCCCTGGATTGATAATGACTTAATTCCTCAAAATTCCACTTCCCCAGGGTGAGCTCCTGTGTATTCCCTTGAAGATGTGTGTATAGATTGTACATACATCTCTCCATAGGCATGGCATCTACCCAAGCTGTGCATCTGCAGAGGGATAGCCAGGATTAGGGGACATGAAGCCCTCCCCTGGGGCTGGGTTTAGTTGACTGGAATGAGGTTACTCACAAACTGGAACAGACAAATAGAGTGAGAAGCTAAAAGCATTACAAAGAAGCACCAAACCAGAAAACATCATATTCTCTTGGGAAAACAGCAGCGTAGCTGGTGATGCAGAAACCCCAAGTATTTATCCTTGGTGCAGTGGTTTTGATGTCTTTAATATTTTTTAAAGGATGGTGACCCAAAGCCGTAGCTGAATTGCAGCTGCCTTTACATCTTATAACTCTTTATTTCAGAGATCACTCACCACTATGCTTCTGCTGTGGCAGTGTTCAGCACGTTGCCTTGTGTGCCATCCTGTGGTGATGGGTATGGCTCAAGTTACAATTTATTTTTATTTCTGGAAGGTCCTAATAAGAGAATTGGAACAACTCACAGCGTAAGTCCTGTGAGCAGTTGCTTGGAGTGCAGATGTTACAGGCAGGAGGGTGTATGGGGTGACCCATAACCAGCACTAAGGCTGGGATGAATGGAACTGTGTGTACAAAAAGCCCAGGGAGAAAAGGCAGAACAAGGGGGTTAAAGGAATTCTTTCATTTAAAAGGAACAGGCAACAGGAGCCTTGGACTGAGATGGCCCCAAAGGGGAGGTTAAATCCACCAGTTAGAGGGTTGGAGACACTACTGCCTGGACCCTGCCCAAGGGAGTGTTCATCTCTGAGCTCTATCAGTCACACAGGTTGGTGTGCAGGAGGCTGCTTCAGACATCTGAGAAGTTCTGGAGCAAGAGCTTCCTTTTTCCACCTTTTCCCAATGCAAAGCAGATAGATAGTCTTATATTTCCAATATTTATTCATATTAATATTGATACAGCAGTGACTCATGCCCTTTTCAGTGAAACATATTTATGTAAAGAGCCAGAGCTGTGCTTTGTAAATAGAACAAAAGTTGGGCTGAGGGGAGTGTTTGTAAAAGGGAAGAAGAGAGAGAAGGCAGGGGATGCACTTCTCTCTGCAGCAGTGACCTGCCTCAGGGGGAGGAAGGGCTGCTGGAAGGAGGATGAGGCTGGGGCTCGCCCCTCAGATACCAGATGAATATGATGAGCAATTTTGCTCATTTTATGTTTTAAGACTCAAAAAACAGGATTTCAGTGTTCAGAGGAGCTTGTTGCTCCACTCATGCCCTTGCTTTAATGTAGGTTCTCCATTTCCTTATTTATCCATATCCATACAAAGCCCATTCTGTTCTTTGTTCCTGTACTGGGGACGTTAACGCTTTCAAATGTCACCAAATATAATCTTTGTGAAGCTGCACTTTAATGGACTTCCTTTTGGTAGCACAAAGGTTCAAAGGAAGATGAATGACACTCTAGTCAGTCCCACAGTGCCTGGAATAGCCGGGATAAGCATGGGCACAAGCCCTTGTCCAAGCTTCATGTGGATTTTTCTTGCCAGCACGTTTTGAAGGGGTTGTGGTCTGGTCAAACTACTGCTGGTGGGTCTGTGTATGTGCTGCTCTGTCCTTTTTGCAGCCTGGGGCAGGCCAGCCCTGTCCAGCTGTTAAAGTGCACCTCTTTCCCTGTGGAGTGCCTGGGAGTGCTGCAAGGAAGCTGGGAATGTGAGCATTGCCCCCCAGGGACAGAGTCCCCCGTCCCACACAATGGAAGGATGGGCTGGTCCAGAAAAGGCAGAGGGCTGGATAACAGCTTGGAGCTCACCCTGAAGCTGCCCCAGCCATCACCCCACAGGCACTGCTGCAGCTGCAGACACCCAGGGAGCATCTCTCACCCAGGACAGGGCTCTGCCCACCTGCATCAGGGTTTCACACTGCCCTGTGCTGGGCTCCACCACCAGGGAAGGAGAGGATCAGCCTGAGGAGCAGCAGCAGCAGTTTTGGGGTGGTTTGGACACTGTTAAGGAGGGGCAGCAGGCTTGTCACAACAGGCTGGCAGCAAAGCTGCCTGTCCCTCCTGTCCAAGGTCCATCCATGAGATGGGGCTGCCCACCTCAGCCTGAAGCCTGGACCTGCAGCACAGCTTGAGAGAGGGCTCACAGCACTGACCTAGCCTTAAATGGAGACCCCAGTCCAGTGGGCAGCAGATGGGTGGCTGGGGGCTCACCTGAGGCCACTCAGTGTCCTCAGGGCCTCAGCATGATCTTTGGTACCTCCCTTGGGTCCTTCTATTGCTGGGGCATAGGAGAGGTGCCAAGCAGCTCTCTTGCAAAGACAGGAAAGTCCCTTCTCCCCAAAGTTCTGTTGGACTGCGCCTGATCCATTAATCTGGCTCTGGGGTGCACTTCTGAAATCCATCTCACAACTTCCCCACTTTTGGATTGTGTCCTGGAGCAGCTCAGGAGAGGTCTGGCTTGGGCCAGTATCAACCAGATTCCTTTCAGCTGAAACCAAACCCAGCATGCTCCAGGAATGCACCTCATGCTCCCCAGCCACTGATGGGCGTTCAGGATCAGCCCAGAGCCTGTCTGGAGCTAAAAAACACCTTGTAAATCACAGAATCATTTTGATTGGAAAAGACCTGTAAGATCACTGAGCCCAGCTGTTAACAGAGCCAAGCCCACCATTAAGCCATGTCCCCAGATGCCACTCCTACATGATTTTTAAATCCCTCCAGGGATGGTGACTCCACCACTTCTGTGAAGAGCCTGTTCCAATGCCTGACAATCCTTTCAGTGAATAAATTCTTCCTAATATCCCACCTAAACCTTCTCTGGCAAAACTTGAGGCCATTTCCTCTTGTTCTGTTCTCTTGTCCTGATGAAACCACAACACATTTGTTGCCTGGGGGAAGGGGCTGGACCCCACCCCCAGCTCCAAACAGCTGCCAGGGAGTTGTAGAGAGCAATAAGGACTCCTTGTACCCCCTTTTCTCCAGGCTGAGCCCCCCCAGTTCCCCCAACCCCTTCTCATCAGTCTGTGCTGTCAGCTCCATTGCCCTTCTCTGGACATTCTCCAGCACCTCGTGTAGTGAGAAGCCCCAAACTGAACACAGGATTCAAGGGGAAATATATAGTTAATACATCAGGTCCATGGGTGTCTGTGCCTGCTCCTGCTGCACTGTGCTTGTGCATTGGGACCTGTATCATCCCAGATTTGCCTTTCCATCACATTTCACTGGAGCTGCTCATGGACCAGAGCTTTCCTTTCTAACCCTGATGCCACGAGCCTCTCCCATCCACGACAGCAGCGCCGCACCCCGTGCTTTCCTATCCCCCTCCGTGAGGCGGGCCTCGAGCTGCAGGGACGGAACTCCTCGGGAAAAGCCGAGTATTTCCCTGTGGCTCCATGGAACCCCGGCAGCCCCGATCCCACACCGCTAGATGGCAATTGCGGCGTGCGCATGGAGGGGACGGAGCGGACGGAGGATTCCCGCAGCCGGAATCAGGGGCTGCCCCCGGCTGTCCTCCCCACCTCCGGCTCCTCCTGCCGCCTCCAGCCTCCAGGTGCTTTGGCTCCACTGGGAGAAGGCACCGGAGCCGCTGGGCTGGCGGCAGGGTGGGCATCGCCGCTGGGATCCCGCTGGCCGGTGAGTAATGAGCAATGGGTTTAATTGTTCAGAAGCTTGGGCAGCCCCTGAGGGCTGGCTGGGGCAGCATTCCCGGTGGGAACAGCTCAGCCCGGGAGGCTGAGCCGGGCTTAACCAGACTCGAGTTCTTCTGCTTTCACTGTCAGCTTGGTTGTGTTTTACAGCTTCGTGCAGGGGAACTCACGAGTGACTGCTCTTATCCCAGCCCCTGCAGAGAGAGCAGAGCTGACTCTGCTGCTCTGTTTGCCCTAGCATACCATGAAAAGTTCTACTAATCTTTACAGGATCATGGAATGGTTTGAGTTGGAAGGGACCCTAAAGATTGCCTTTTCCCGTTCCCCTGGCACCATCTTCTACGTTTGTGTTTTATCTTTTGATGCTGTAGCTTGGGTCCCAGGAGGTTTTGCTTTTTTACTATGCTGAAGCTGCTTCCAGAGCTGGTTTTTCTAGGGTTTCTCAGCTTCAATGCTCTGCTTTGCTGCTGAGGTTTAACAGCCCAAAAACCCACACTGGGCTAATTGTCAGTGGCCCATGCTGGGGGCTTTGCCACTGCTCAGAGATAACTTTGTCAGATTTCTCTTTCCTCACCAGACAAAAATCAATCATTTGCCTCCAAAACAGTTAGGACATTCTTGATCTAAGGAGAAAAAACCCAGCCTCCCTGATCAGTGAGAGAATTGTCCTCAGCTTGGGCTTTATAAAATCTGTTGGGACAGGGAAATTGTGTTTCTTCAACCCCCTCTGCAATGCCTCAGCTCTCAGAAACTCGGGTCAAATGATACAGCAGGCAGAAAAGAAACAGAGCCTGAGAAATGCTGTGTGCTCTCCAAAGGAGTCCCTTAACTAATGATCCTTCTGCTTGGAAGCATCACAGATCCTGGGTAGGGATGACCAGAGTTGGGAGCCTTGCACGGCTGAGTGTCCTGAGAGTGATGGGTGGGTGTTTCCATGAGAGGGGCTGAAACTCAGGGTGAGGGAGGAAGAAGGCTGAATGGTTGTTGATGTCCAGAAACAAATAACAAAACACTTAAAAGAACTTCAATTAAGACAAAGAGGGTTCTTTCTTTCTTTCTGTCCTTGAAATGAGACCCCCCTTGGCATGAATCACAGCTCCTGAGTGTGTGGCAGCCCTAGAAGACAGCCCGGCCATGGGATGCACTGCTCACTGGAAATCAACTCCAGCGAGCCTGCAAGGAGTTTATTGCCTTTAAAGAACCACTGCATTGATCCCGCTGCTGAGCACTGTCAGGAAAACCCTGCTAAGCTGGAAAGCAGCATTTTTTCTGTAGCCATGTGCCCAAGGGAAGGGGGGGAGTGCTGCAGGATCTGGTCCCAGAACTGCGGCCTCCCTCACACACTCCGGCCACGCGCCCCGTGCACAGGCCATGGGGAGCTTCCTCTTCACCAAGTGGAGCTTGTCCCAGCTTTCTGCTGGCCACTCCTGGCTCAGCCTTCAAAGGGAGGCGTCAGGCAGCCCTGACAGGTCACTGGCTTGACACCATGGGCTGCTGGAACAGATAGATTGCTCCTGCTGAGTTAACGGTACTGAAAATGACAGAGACACAAACACCCCACTGATTAATGAGCTGGGGATGGGGAAGTCAATCTGAAAGCCAGGGCAGAGATATCAGCCCTGTAAGAAATATGGGAAGAATTTACCCCAATCTAATCTCACCGAATTCCACAAGAGTGTAAAACAGGGATCAGTTGCTGCAGTTCCTTAGGTTGAGAATTAAACAGGAAACCCCCAAGGATGTGAGATGTTCTCCCAAATACCATCATGCCTGTGCACAGAGCCTGGAGAGCGGCTGCCACAGTCTGAGCCATCTCCTCTGGTTGGACAGGAGGGGATGCCCAGGCTGTGGTGCTGCCAGCAGCAGCATCCAGCAGCATCCAGCTCCAGGACAGGGAGCTGGAGCCAAGTCTGGGGTCCTTGGCAGCTCTTGCTCTTTGCCAAGCCCAGCCCAGGCCGGCAGGGCTGGCAGAGGTTCCAGTAGGGAATTCTGCTGCTTCCCTCTCTGCCGTGCTCCTGTGACACCCTCTCAGGGGCTGTTTACAGCAAGCATGAAGATTTATTGTAAATTTTGGCTTCCAGACTCTTGGAGCTGCCTCTTCCTCCAAGTCTTGTCTCTCCCCACTCCGTCTGGGATTACAGAGAGAGGTGGCTCAGAGAGCACAGGGCAATTAAATCCTGACCTGGTTACAAACCTGCAGAGACACAGAGATCAGTCAGCTGTCACCTCCTGGCCCGGGGGGCAGCCAGGAATGGCTTTCGGATGGAGAATAGGGGGCACACCCAGCCTCACCTTTTGGAGGAGCCCCCCCATTTGGAAGAGGTGAGATCAGGGGATCTTGCTTCCCACAAGGGAGCAAGGAGGAGGCGTGGGAACAGGGAGAGAGGATGGAAACAGTGTTACCTGCCCAGGACTGTGGCTCCATCTTTGGTCCCCTCTGGTCCTTGCAAGTCACCTGATGCCTCCCTGCTCCTGCCCTGCTCACAGGAGCTGGCTGTACCTTCTCCAGCACATTTTACCTGGGGAAACCAGGGTACAGGATGGTGAAATGATCTGGGTAAGTGACAGGGCTAGGCTCACAGTACAGAGGACCAAGTCATTTTCCCTCCCTGAAGACTAGATTATCCCAAATCACAGCCATTAACCCCCAGCATCTCCTTGCAGGTAGATGCTGTGAATCACAGATTTTCTGTGGTACCCAGAAGGGAGC
Source organism: Cettia cetti (assembly GCA_013401135.1). Lineage (NCBI taxonomy): Eukaryota > Metazoa > Chordata > Aves > Passeriformes > Sylviidae > Cettia > Cettia cetti. The sequence goes on from VZUI01028482.1 coordinate 83,266, forward strand.
ACTCCATACTCCTGGCAGAGATAAGCCTTTATCAGCCCTCATTGGCCTGGGAGCCTGAGCAGGATCTGGTTTCCCTGGAACCACACCGTTCACAAGCACTCAGCCAGGTGGGGTTATTGTTCTGCTCTCGTGTGCTGGCGAGCTGCCATTTATTGTGTGCAGGAACTCCCCTGCTTCTCCCACTGTCGGGGCCAGATTTATTTCCCCCTTTTCTAGGAGGAGACCACTGATGTCAGCTAACTTGGCCTGAGCTCTTTCTAGTGTGAAAAGGAAAACAAGGGCTTTCAGTTTCAATCTGTCCCTTGCTTGTCCTCTGAGGGGAGAACCGGCCTTCCCACGCAGGTGGTGACAGGGTCACAGCTCTGCCACCACGTGTGTGGAGTCAGGCTCAGTGCTGAGCTGCTCTGTGCTCTAGGAGGATGAGCTGCTCTTTGGGGGAAGATGAGACACTTGGGCTCAACCCCTGCCCTGCTGTGCTTCCCATTTTGCCATGAGCAGGTCACTTAATCCATCTGTGCCTCAGCTCCACACTAGAGTCATGACAGCCACAGTGGCCTTCCATGGTGGCACCCTGTGCAGATGAGTCCATGGGGGCAGAGAGGCCTGCACAGGAGGGATTGGGCAGGAGGACACGGTGCTGCGTGCTTCTGACCCTCTGGAGATACTGGCACAGGTGCCCCACTTGTGTCCATGCTCCGGGCTGACTTCTCCCTGTGTTTGCAGGGCAGGGAAATGACAGAGAGCAGGGGAGCTGTGTGCTTTGGAGCATCCTGCCCTGATCCCCCACCCCAACGCTGTGACAGCCGCCCAGCCTGGCCTGTGGCAGCCCCTCCCAGCCGCGCTGCACCTTCGGCTCCGCCGGAATCCCCGCGGCGTGTCCCGGGCAGAGTGACCGGGCAGCGGGATGGGGAGACCGGCCCGGCCCCCCTGATCCCGGGAAATAACCGGCACGAAGCCGCAGCCTTGGAGCAGGCAGCTCCCCAGGCCACTGCTGGACGGGCAGGCAGGGCTGCAGTGCCCGGGAACCCGGCTGAGCCCGGCCCGGTGCTCTGCAGGGCTGCCGTGACTCAGGAACCCGGCTGAGCCCGGCCCGGTGCTCTGCAGGGCTGCCGGTGCTCCGGGAACCCGGCTGAGCCCGGCCCGGTGCTCTGCAGGGCTGCCGTGCCCCGGGAACCCGGCTGAGCCCGGGGCAGCCCCCGGTGCTCTGCAGGGCTCCGAGGCCTGCCTGCCAGAGACCTGACCCGGCAATGCAGGCTGTAATTCCCGAGCAGCCCAGCCAAGAGGCTCTGAGAAGCAGCAGATAACGGGACAGGCACCCTCCATCCTCGTTAAAATACTTTCTCCGGCGGAGCCCCCCACGCCTGCCCAGCCTGTTCCAATTAGCGCAGCGGCCAGGAGCGCCGGGGCGCGGCTCCCGCTGATGAAAAGAAAACACTGCGGAGCTTGCAAGTGTCGGGGGAGGCGGGTGGCCCCGGCTGGGACAGCCAGCGGCCCCGGGAGTGCCACCAGCAGCCGTGTCGCTGGCTGGAAGTGCTGAAGCGCCTCCTGAGCCGGGTCACTGAGCAGCAGAGCAGGTGTTTCACGGCCAGCTCCTGCCTGGAATGAGGAGGTGTGGCAAAGCTGAAAGCTCTGAGAGGTGTTGAGCATCCGTGTCCTATAGGTTTGGAGGTGGGAAGCAATAATCCCAACGGGAATGAAGAAAATCATTGTTGCAGATGCTGAGGGTTTGCTGCAGAAAGCCTTGGCATCCTCAGTACTGACGATGGAGAGAGAGATGGGAAGACTGACTGGTGATCAGAATTCATTTTTTACTGTGATTTCCAAATGCTTATATACTGTTCTAGGAAAGCTGGTACTTTTTTACTACAATGATTAGGTTAAACCTCACACAGACAAACTTACACATTTTACAAAATCTCTTGCTTGCAGAAGTTGATTCAAGGTTCTTTTCCTGTTGCCAATCTTGATCCAATCCTCCTGTAATCTTGAAAGCTCTGTTTGTTCTTGCCAAGGTACCTTGGTCATCAAACTGACCATGCTAATTAAACCCACGGTGCCCTCTGTCCTGTGTACCCCAATATCTCCTACACTTCAGGGGGCAATCAGTGCTGTCTTGGGAGTACTGGGAAAGGCTGCAGCCTGCCCAGGGAACAGGAATTTTTTTCCCAGGGCTAGCTCTCCCTGGAGACACCCCTGGGGATGGAGCTGTCCCTCCCAGCCCTTGAGTCTCTGCAGGAATTCTCTGCAGGTGTCCCTCCAGGACCTCAGCCAAACCCAGCTCCTCTTTTCCAGAGGCCACCAAAGGAGCAGCAGCCTGTGACACTGGGATCCAGCAGGTGACCCAGGGCTGGTGAGCTCTGTGCTGAAAACCCTGGATGTCTCTCTGCCCTTCTCCCAGCAGGGCCTTCACAGCCAGTCCATGGCAAGGAGCGTGGGCAAAGCTGCCCCTTGCTGGAGTCTGTGCTGATTCCCAGCCTTGGAGCCCCTGCCAGGCTTTAGCACTTGTGGGATTCACCCAGGCTGAGCCTGGAAAATCTGAAGCCCAGAGAACAACTCCTGTGTGGGGCAGGGCTCCCGGGCCTCCCCAGGGCACTGTGAGTGTCAGGCCATGTGGCAGACAGGTGACAAGAGTGGCTTTCAGCACTGGAGTATAAATGGCTCTGAGGAATTCAGCTCTGCCTCTGGGGGCTCCTGAGGCTTTGGGGACCTGGCCTGGCAGCTCAGCAGGCAGTACACAGCCTCTTCTCTGCCTTATTTGGGTACTTTAACACAGCATCAAAGCATGGCAAGCCCCCTCAATCATGAAGTGTCTCTTCTGAGGGGAGGCTGCAGGAGCTGGGCCTGTTTAGTCTAGGGAAGAGAAGACTGAGAGGGAATCTTGTTACTGCACATAAATATCTCAAAGGTGGGTGCCAAGAGGACGGTGCCAGACTCTCTTCAGTGGTGCTCAGCAACAAGATGAGGACTAATGACCATGAAGCAAAACACAAGAAGTTTCACCTCAACATGAGAAAGAACTTCTTTACATTGAGGGTAGCAGAGTACTGGAACAGCTCCCCAGGAGTGTTGAAGAGTTTCCCTCTCTGGAGACATTCCAAACCCACCTGGACTCTGTGTAACCTGGTCCAGGTGACCCTGCCTTGACATGGGGTGTGGACTGGATGATCTCCAGAGGTCCCTTCCAACCACAACAATTCAATATTCTGTGAAAGAAATTTAAGCTTCTCAATTGCACTAGAAGGCAAACTGGGAATTTGGTATGCCAAGTCAGCCCAGAGTTTAATACACCAAGTTAACCCCCACATGTCCCACGTCTGCTTTGTCCATGGAGGAACCCAATCCTCCATGGAGGAACCCAATCCTCCATGAATGTGCCACTTCCCACTGGTGCCCCAGTGTGGTTTGCCCACTCCAGAAGCCCTGGGGTGGGCAACAGGATTGTGGCACTGCCTGTGCTCTGGCAGCATTTTAGGTGAGAGCAGACCTGCAAGGTGCAATAAATGCTGTGTCTCCACTCAGCTTTCTCTGCACACTGGACTTGCTGCCTCCCTGGGGCTGGATGCCCTTGGGGTAAACCAGGAAGAGCAACAGTGGAGGTTCCACTCAAGCAACACATTCAGGAGCACCTAAAAGTCCTGCAGGGGCTGAAAGCAGGGGCTGATCCAGCCCTGCACTGTGCCTGTCCCTGCGCCCTGAGACAAGCCCACTGCTGGGCCACCCTCCCAGCCAAATGCCCAAGAGCCAGACCAGGTCAGGCTTCACCTCTCAGTGGCAAGGGAAAGGTAGGGACTGAGCCAGCAGCCTCTCAAGAAAGGGATTAGCAGGATGTTAAGGGAAGCCAGCTCCTTATCCCTTCATAAACAGTTATTAATACCCTGGCCAGCCTCAGGCTTGGCAATTCCCCATTTGCTTTCACGGATGTGGTCCCGACTGGAGCGTGCCTGGAGCTCCTGTAACTTCAGGGAGACAAGCACTGTCAGAGGAAATGCTGTGCTCGTGCTCTGAGGCCTCACCACGGGCAGAGATGTCCCCAGATCCCGGGGCTGTCCCTGCCCCGTTGCCATTGTCACCCAGCACCCGGAGCGAGGAGCCCTCCTGCCTGGCAGGGGTGACATCCCGAGGCTCTGCAGGGTGCCAGTGGCAGCTGGGCACCTTCACCCCCACCCGTGGGGCTTGGCACACTCCAGCAGTGTTGTCTGGCAAGGCAGGGTGCTCTGGGGCTACCTGCAGCCAGGACACTTGAATCTCTGCCGGCTGCAGTGGGGGAGATGTCCCCGCTGGCCGGGATCCTGCCGGCCCCTGGCTGTGTGATGGCAGAGATGCAGCCCGACCTGGAGCAGCCTCAGCCTTCTGCTGCTGCTGCCACCCCTTCATCCAGCCCCTCCAAAAACCTGCTCCCCTCCATCTCTGTGGACCCGTGTGGGACAGGGGACCTTGTTACTGAAGGTTTCGCTGGGACCCCGACACTTCACAGGGCACACCGTGGTGCCCCGATGCCACCCAAGCTGTGGCACTCGGTTTTGCCGTCCCAGCTTTGATGTCGCGGAGCAGAACCATCACATCCTCCTCCCACAAATCACTCGGCACCACAGGCTCTGCCCCAGCCTGGCAACTCAGCGGGGAGGCAGGGAGGGCTCGCCCTTGTGCCTTTGTCCTTCCACTGGAGAAAGTCGACAGCTGCCTCTCCCTGCAGCTGCCGGGGTATCCATCATCCCGCACGGGATGGAGAGGGACAGCCACAGCCCCGCGCCGAGCAGGGAGGGCTCTGTCCTCTGCAGGGAGGGGCAGGCGGTGATTTAGGAAGAGGGACAGCTGCGGGCAGGGGCGCTCGGCAGGGCACAGGCAGCAGCTCCGGCCGTGCAGCTCCCCTCCCTCGTGGCTCCGCATTCCCGCGGCGCGGAGCGTGGGGCCGGCACGCAGCTGACCGCGGATGTGCGTGCAGGGTGGGCACCCGGGCTGGGTCCTCTGCACCTCCTGCCCTGCATTTGCCCCTCAGTTTCCTCGCCGAGGCGTGACTCCCTTGGCCCAGCTCCCGAAAGTGGCAGAGAGGGAATCACCCACACAGGGCTAATGCTGGGAGGGGCAGGACAGTCCCAGAAACGGGGGGCTCAGGTCTGGGAGCCAGGCCTTGGGTGCTTGGGAGCCTTGGGAAGCACCAGCCCCATGGAGGGGGGCTCCGTGGGGCTCCCCCCTCTCACTGCGAGTTCTCCCAGCGCTTCTGTCCCCTCCTGGGGATGATCCCTACGGATGGATGCTGACAAGGGGTGCAGCACCTCTCCTCCCCCCGCTCCTGTCCCTTGAGGTCCCCCAGCTGTTGGGGACCAGCATTTCGCCTCCAGCCAGCTCCAGTGTAACTGGAGAAGGCAACAGGCTGTCGGCGGCGCGTGGGGATTATCTGGGATACAATGGGGCTGTGAAATCAGCGGAGCACATGGCAGTACGGCCGTGCTGCGGGAGCGCTGCGGAGCTGACTTCAGCACGCTCTTCCCTCTCTGAGATAATCTACAGCTTGATAAACCCACTGCAGGGCCCTTCCCCCTCTGAATTTTGGGCTGGTTTAAACTATTCACGGCGTGACAACACAAAGGAGTTGTCCGGAGGAAATTGGTGCTTTCATGGATAAATGATTCCCTCCTGTACCCAGTCTCAAACAGAAGGGTCTCTTCCCTGGGCTGCTCACTCATTGCAAGGCTTTCCAGGGGATTCTGTGTGACAGCCCAGAGCCTCAGACCTGCTGGACTGTTCTGGGAAGAACTCAATGCAGCCTCACAGTAATTAAAGGGAGCTTATAAAAATGAGGGAGAACGACTTTCTACAGAGCCAGATAGTGATAGGACAAGGGGGAAATGGTTTTCAACTAAAAGAGGAGAGATTTAGATTAGATTATAAGACAAATTTTTTACTGTGAAGATGGTGAGGCCCTGTGCAGGCTGCCCAGAGAAGTGGTGGATGCCCCATTCCTGGAAGGGCTCACAGCCAGGTTGGAGGGACTCTGAGCAACCTGACCCAGCGTGTGCCATCCCTGCCTGTGATCATCTGGAACAAGACCATCTTTAGGGTCCCTTCCAACCCAAACCATTCTGTGATTCTGTCACTTCTGCAGATCTCCAGTAGAAGGGGGAGGGGGGGGGAGGGCACAGGAAGGCTGCTGGCACCAGGTGGACTGATGGCAGACTCAGCCCAGCACCGTGGTGTCACCACCTGTGCCACCTATGCCTGGCACTCCTGGTGACTGCCAGCCCCCCAAAACAAGGCTATCACCCCCCCATCCCTGGGGGTCCTGTGGTGCCTGGAGTATGAAATGTTAGCCCCCTTCCTCCCCTTCTCTAGACAGCCCACCCTCATCAGCACTTCCCTCTCCAAACTGAGATGGAAAGAGTTGCAGCTCTGGACAGTTGATTATTTAAAGCTGTCGGGAGTGTTTAATTTAACCCTGGATTCAGCATTCCCAGCTTGTTTCCATCCACCAGGCACCCGAGCTCCCCCTCTCTGTGTAAACTCTGCCGAGCTCTCACCTCCAGCAGATCTGTTTCCCTGTGCCCCTGAGGCGACTGGCACAGCCAGGGATGTCCCCGTGCCAGGGGCTGTGGGCACCAGGGGCTCAGGGGGCTGTGCTAGGATCTTAGCTGGGTGTCAGGAGCTGGATGTGCCTCACCACCACCTGGGCATGATGAGAGGGAGCCCCTCAACATCCATGGAAGGATTACACCCATGGGAAGTAATCCTTTCCAGGAAACTGGAAGTCATCCAGTTTCTTACTGGAGGTTATCCGCTGGCAGCTTTTTTCATTCCTTATCTGCTGCAAAACCCTCTCTTCCCTATGCCTGTGCCCAGCTCTGCCAGGATCTGGGATCCTCCTGGCCATGGCTGTGGCTCCTGCTGCCACAGCCCTGCCTTTGGCATTCCCAGGGCTGGTAAAACTGAGCTGTGCATGGGAGTGCATTCCTGTCCCTAAAGTTCACCGTGTGTGAACGTGTCCTGAGGCAGGAGCGGTGCCCTGCCTGCCATCTGCAGAATGCCAGCCTGCCCTGGCATCCCCTGGGTCAGGAGAGATTCCTCCAAGTCTGCCTTAGCCCAAAGTCAAGCCTAGCACAGACCCAGCTCCATTTATAGAAACATCAATTAGAGGACAGCATTTTCCCAAGTCCTGCAGCAACACAACACACTTTGGCAAAGGAAAAGAAAGATCCCTGTCAGATCCATGCCCTGTCCTTGTGAGACCCTTGGGACAGCAGGGCTCACTCAGGGCATGGCTGTGAGTGCACAGGACAGCTCTGGGTCAGCACTGCAGGGCCAAGGAAGGGCTGAGTGCAGCTTGCCACTGCTGGGGAGGTGTTTGTGGGAGCCAGGGCAGCTCTGCCTGTGAATCCCCATGTGGCTGATGAGTTCCTAACAGAGAACCCCACCTCTTCACAATCCAGGAGCAGTTTGAACCTGGCTAAACCCATCATGCTGATGTTTTTTGCCCTCCCTAGGCAATGTGCCCAGGAAGGGCTGCCTGGGTGGAGAGAGCAGCCCCAAACCAAAGAGAGGCAGAGCACAGCACAGCCACCACCCCTAGGTCACATCCATGTCCCAGCGTGGTGCCAGGTCTCCTGGGACAGGGGAAGGGCCTGGAGCGCAGGAGGTTGTGCTGAGCAGAGTGAGATCCAGGCAGCAGTGAAGTCAGGGAAGGGGCAAGAAAGGAGCTGCACCCCAGCCTGAGGGGCTGCAGCCCAGCCCAACCAGCATTTGCTGCTGGGAGGGAGAGAAAGCCCAACTCCACCAGCCCAAAACCTCCCCCCTAGGCAGAGCCCAGCACTCCTTGTGCAAGGCAGTTGGAAAGACTTGGCTCCACCATCCCTCCCACAGCCCATTGCTGGGATGGCAGGAATCCCCTGCTCCTTGTGCCAAGAGCCTCTGGCCAGGGATGAGCCAAAAAGCTCATTTTAAATCTTTCAGTCATGGGACTGGAAGAAGTTAATATGCAGCAAGAGGGGGAGTTAAAGCTGCCATGTAGGGAGCAGGTTTTTTATTAAGAGGAGAAAAAGCATCTAAGTAGCCTGGATTAACTGGTTAGAACTGGCAGGCAAGCCCTGCTCCTGGCAGGGGCTGTGGGAGCTGCAGTGCAAGGCTGTGAACCCCTGTACACCTCCAAAGTCAGGGATATGTGTTAAAGAGCCCTTGCAATCCACAGCACCCTGGAGCCAGAGGATGCTGGTGGCCTCAGAGAGCTCTGTGGTGACCAGGAATTTGCAGAGATCTTAGCCAGAGATGTGTCATGCACACACAGAGCCACAGGTGATATTGGGGGGATCAAAATAATGGAATTTATGGATGGTGCTCCAAAACATCAATTCCTCTTTCAGAGAAAGGGATGAGATTTAGCCCCAATGAACATTGGGGATCCTTCACCAGACTCTGCCAAGCACTGGGGCCTGAGCAGATCCTGAGCAGAGGATGCCCAGGCTCTGAGAGCCTGCAGGAGGGTGTACCCCTGCCCTCACATCAGTCACCTCCAGGATGGCCAAATCCCAGTGCTCCCAGGTCCCACGTGATGTGGGCATGCTGGCATCACCCCACACACCTCCCTAGGCTGGAATAGCCCGTGAAATCCCTGGACATGGAATGTGCTGCAGCTCCTGGGGGGGGTGGAAGGTCAGGGGGTGTCCCAGCCCCAGCTGCCTTCCCAGTGCCCGCACTGGTCCAGTGAGCACAGCTGCAGCCTTCCCCCTTCTCTGCTTGCAGCTGGCGTTGGAGGTGGCCTCTCTGTGCTGGAGCATGGTGCTGTGAGGGCCAGCAGACCCTGCCCACTGCCCTGTGCCAGCATGTGGGCTGCCCCTGGCCCCTGCCTGCCCCTCGTCACCCTCCTGCTCGGCCTCCTCCTGCAGCAGCTGGGCAGCAGCAGGGCATGGAAGCAGCACGCCCCACGCCTGCGCCTCACCTACAAAGGTAAGGGGTTCCTCGGGGTCTGCACCTTGCCTGGGAGGGCTGAGAGAGCACCCTGCAGGGAGAAAAAGGGTGCTCAGGGCTTGGGGAGACAGGCAGCCCTGTTTCCTTGGAGCCAGAGGAGGCTGATGGGCTGCTGGGGTAACTGGAGAGAAAGGGGACTGCCGACTTCAAAGCCCCACGGTGTCCCCAGCCAGGCGTGCCAGGCCTCGGGCAGAGGCAGAGGAGGAAGCTCCCAGCATCAGGAGGGCTCAAGGACGAGGTGAACAATAGCAAAGAGATGTGACTCACGGACAGCGCCGACAGGGCGGGGTCAAGGACACAATGCCTTGAGGAGTTCAGGTTTAAAAACCCCTAGGAAAAAAAAAAATAATTAAAAGGAGGCCTTTGAGAGACCATCCACGGGATCAGCCTTGCCCTCAGATCCCAGCATGGGGGTGGCAGGCAGAGCCCTCGGAGAAGACGTAAGCAAGCAGGGCCGAGGGAAGGAAATGACAGCAGCGAGGGCCGGGAGAGCACAGGAAGGATGGGGCACAGGGCACGGGGCCAGGAACAACAGCAGAGGCTCCCACCCTGCCGAGGAGGTGAGGAGGAGGTTTATAATAGCACACAGGGCAGCCTGGGCTCAGCCGGGTCAGGCTGGGTCAGCCCCAGCGCTGCCTGAGCTCAGCCTCTCTTTCCCCAGGCTGTGAGCGGTGAAACCACAGCCCGCCTGCCAGCTCCTCCTGCGGGAATATCCCAGGAACTGGCAAACGAGTCCTCTGGCAGCCTTTGATCTGCAGCCAGGCGGGACCCAGAGGCCACCACCACACAGCAAGTGCTCAGAGCGCGGGGAGGTCACGGGGCTCTGGTTATCACACCCAGGGCTGCCCTGGCACATCCCTTATCAGCCAACTGCAGAGGGGGCCAGAGCCCGATTTAGCACCAAGCTTCCCCTGGGCTTCAGGGATCTCCTCCGAGGGCTGCTGTGAGGGGGAAGGGGAGAGGGCAGCCTCTGGCACAGCCGGGCTGTGACCCCAGGAAGATTGGGGTCACCTGCACAGAGGATGGCGTGGCCGAGGGCAGGCTGAGGTGATGGATGGCACAAGGAGCTTCCAGTGGTCTCAGCGATAAAGACAGACACCATGGCCTTGGGAGATAGTGAGCACAAAGGAGAGGATGTTTCCCACCCACAGCCATGACACGGCTGCTGCAGAGCCCCTGGCTCCCTGTCTCCAGCCTCAGGTTTGAATGCAATGAGCGTGAGGAGAAGCTGGGGTTTGTGCAGCAGCTCCCCGGGTTTGGATCCCTGCACTCAACATCCCCTTGGTGGGGGAGCAGAGCGTGGGGTCAGGCTCAGACCCTCCTGGTCATTTAGCTGCCAGAGGGTGCCAGGGCAGGGCAGTGAGTCCCTCCAGGGCTCCCCCACCTTCTGCCAGAGGCAGCAGAGCTCAGCCTCTCCCATCACCCTGCCTGGCCCTGCCAGACAGGGCTGCTGCAGGTCAGACGGTGACCAGCAAGTGACATTCATTAGGACCAGTCTTGTACCCATTAACACAACGCCCAAACCCCTCTAAATTACTAATGTACCGGATGAGCCTTTGCCCTCGCAGCCCACGCCCCTCCCCAGAGCCCTGCCTGACGTTTCCCCCGGATCAGGCAGGTCCTGGGAGCCTTGGCAGACACAGGAGGGTGAACGACGCACCGCACCCTGTTGGAGATCCAGCAGGGACAATGGCCCGCAGGAAGGGACAGGAATTCAGCTGTTAATCCCATTCAGCAGGTGGGAAACGGCCCGGAAGCCTTCTGCCCTGTATGGCACCCAGAGGGGAGCCCTTGAGCAACCGAAGGGAAGGTGGGGAGTGCAGTGGGGCTGTGCGGTTTTTGTAGCAGCAGGAGGAGAGCCAGGAGCTCCCTGATGTGCTTGGAGCTGCTGCTGGCAGAGGAGGAGCAGGGAGATGGAAGCGCTCGCTGGGAGCCAGCCTGGCTGCTGGAGCCGGGCAGGGACCCGCGTCCTGCCTGTCCCTGCAGGGACCAGCGGACGTCAGCGGCGTCTCCAGCCCGCAGGCTCTGGCCTCGCTCCCCCTTTGCCCTGGAAAAGGGGTGGAAGGAAGTGAGACAACCTCCCGGGTCAGCCGGTTCCCTTTGGATGGAGCCGTGCCTGTGCCCACGTCCACCCCACCTGCCCCCGGGGCCGCACGTCCACCCGCGCTCCCCCCCCCGCATCCTCCCGGCAGCACCGGCTCCCACCCCCGACCGCCTCCTCCCCTCTGCCCCTGACACGCTGCTTCACTCCCCTGATTTGGGGCAGCCTTTCAGCCCGGGCCTTACAGGTTTCCCTGGGTTTCCAGCCACATTCCAGGCCCCATCCAGTGCAACCCATCTCCATCTCCCCCTCCCATGGCCCCACTTTCGCTCATTACCCTACGCTACACCAAAGCCAGGAGCAGCCTTGCCAGAGTAGCCAGCCCTCTACCCCCTAGAGAGGCAAGAGACGACTTCTGGAAGCTGCAAGGACTGATTCAGTGCTGGTTTGCCCCGCCTGGATCCCTGGCAGCAGGGGCTGGGGGGGGCAGCTGCTGCCGCCCGGTGGAGCCGCCGCTCCGGCTGCGCTGGGGATGCTCGCCCCACAGACAGCCCCAAACCCGGCGCATCGCTGACCAACACTGGCCACAGGGATGTTGTTTCCGGAATTTTAACCAAGGCACAACAGCTTATTGTGCTCCTCACACACCCACAGGCCACAAGTGTGCCGGAAGGGCGAGGCGGGCCCCCCGGCTGCTGCGGGGAGGAGCCGCAGGCAGAAGCGCAGAGCCTTTCTCCCTCTCCTGTCTCACTCCCAAAGGAGGGCATTGGGTCTGTGGCACCCTTGGATCTTTCCCTGAGCCACTCTAATGCTGGGTTTAGGCTGTGCCTCGGGACACAGAGTGGGAATGCAGGGTGTTGGTTTGGGGGGGCACAGACTCCCCTTACCAGGGTCACTCCCAGTGCACCCATCCACCTGCAGGACTCTGAGTGGGGCAGAGCCCAGCAGCCATTCACAGTCTCAGAGGCTTAGGGGTGGGTGCAGAGGGTGTTCAGAGCAGCTTGTGTTGGCTCTGTTTCCATACACCCTTTCCTTGGAGGGATACTTTGCCCCAGCTAACAGCAAAAACATTTTTTTATAAAGACTCTCTTGATATGAAGCCCTGGGAAAACATGCCAGGAGTCACAGCAAGCAAGTCACCTCTCTGCTCCATCCTCTGCCCACGGTTTCAGGGTGCAGAGGCTTTGGGGCTCCAGGAGTTCCTCTGGAAGGCAGGCTGGAAGCTGAGCACTCCAAGCTGAACCTCTGTCCTGCCCTGTGCCTGCAAACCAGCCCAGCCAGGGCAAGGTCAGAGCAGTTCTGCTCTCTGTAGGAGTGACTTTCCCTCAGCCAGGCGTGAGCTCAGGGGCACTGAGGGTGGAGGGTTTTGCCAAGGCAGTGGCAGGAATATCCTGTACCCTTGGAGCAAGGATAGGTAACCAGATCTGTCCCAGAGAGGGAGGCACAGGGCCTCTGGATGGGTTTCTCTTTCTCCCACCTTGTTTGTGCTCCTCAGACCTGCTGAAATCCAACAGCTCTCGCCTGCTGCTGGCCTTGGGGGATGGGATGGATTTCCAAGCCCTTTTGTTGGATGAAGACAGGGCCTGGCTGATGGTGGGAGCAAAAAACCATATCTTCCTTCTCCACCTGGACCATCCCAGCAGAGAGCCTGAGAAGGTCAGTGCTGGGAGGGTGGTGGCCCTGGCCAGGCTGGCCTCTTCTTCCCTGGGAACCACTCCCTGTCCCAGCGCCAGGGCATGGAGGTGGGTGTGCTCTGAACTGGGCTGTTCTAACCCCACTGGGGACACATTTACACCAGGATGTCTCAATCAGTGGGGTCAGCCCATCCCTGGTGGAGCTGAGCCCTGCTGGGAAGGGCTGGCGCTAGAGGGACAGGGTGGCTTGGCCAGGAGATGTGACCTGGGTGGACTGCAGGCAGTGCCCAGAGCCCTGCTGTCACACCTAGTCCCTGCTGCTGCCTCAAGAGCTCCACCAGCGAGCCCACAAACGTCACCCCAAGACATCCTGCTGGCTGGGTGCACGGCCAGAGCCCAACAAAAGAAAATCCCATGATGGTGCTGCAGCCTGGTGTTCCCACAGGCTGGGATCCAGGAGAGCCTGCCCCCAGCCTGGGTGGGCCCTGGCACGTCCAGGCTCTGTCCCCATGCCAGGTTCACTCTGAGTTGCTTTGGCAGCTGCCCACTGGGCCCTGGGACCCCAGGGGGGTGTCAGACCTGTGCCAGAGCAGCTCCACGTCCTCACCGTGCACCTGAGCCTGTTCCCACTGGTGCCCCAGGAGGCCGGGGGAGGCAGGGCTGCATCCACAGGCTCTTTGTGTTTCAGATTTTCTGGCCAGCCCCCAGGGAGCAGGTGGAGCACTGCCAGCTGGCAGGGAAGAACGTGGAGGTAAGTAGGGCTGGCAACACCCCCCTTTGCCTCTGGCAGCTCACCACTGATATTGAACAACCCCATCACCCCAAAGGGGAGCCCGGGGCTCTGCCTGGAATGCCTTGTGGAGCCAGCCTGAGCCCAGCCCAGCTGAACAGCTGTCAGGACAGGGTCTGGCTGGGCTCCACACCCCCAGCAGCCACCACAGCTCAGGCCTGACAAACATCTCCCCTGTGCAGACTGAGTGTGCCAACTTCATCCGCCTCCTCCAGCCCTTCAACCAGAGCCACGTGTTCGCCTGCGGCACCGGCTCCTACCAGCCCGTCTGTGCCTTCATCCAGCTGGGAGCCAGGGGGAAGGTGAGGGGCACCTGGACAGGCATATCCCTATGGATAGAAGGTGCCAAGAGACCCCTCTCCCTGGGAGCTGGGGGACAGGGAGCCCCAGAGGCTCGGGAGTGTGGCCAGCCCGGTGCAGTTCCTGGAACTCACATGGGAGAGCAGCTCTGGCTTGGGAGTGTCAGGGTGTCCCAATGGGGATGGGACCAGGTTCTGGCATCCCCCTCGAGGAACTCACTCATCACAGACACACCAACCTCCTTTCCACCCTTTCCCCCAAGTTCCAGCTTGTTCCCAGCCTTCCCTTGGGCTGACATCTCCCCCTTGGCTGTGGCAGGGTGCCAGGGCTCCCCGCATGCAGTTGGTGACGCAGTCCCTGGAGTCGGGGCGAGGGCGATGCCCCTACAGCCCCCATGAGCCGTTCACGGGGCTCCTCATCGGTAAGAGCCAGCGAGGAGCAGGGGGGATGTTGGGAGGGGGAGTGCTGGGAGGTGCTGCCTCCCACCCACACGCTCATCCTGCAGATGGGGAGCTGTATTCAGGCACCTCCAGTGACTTCATGGGCAGCAGTGCTGCCTTCTTCCGGACCTGGGTCCATGGGGCCGAGCAGAGCTACATCCGCACGGAGCAGAACCAGGACCACTGGCTGCACGGTAGGAGCAGGGGACCTCTGGGGAATGGGAGCCTCTCCTTCCAGCTGGGGAGAGGCTGGGGCCAGCCCTGGAGCCAGAGCTCTGGCCTGGGTCCTCTCTCCTTGCTGGGGGAGAGCACTGATGAAGCTCCTGGTGGAATCCATGCTCCAGCACGTGTCCCGCAGCCTGAGCCCTGGGAATGGTGTTCTGCCTCCAGGGTAGCCAGGTCCCCGTGGGCCCTGTGTCCCCTCATTCTGTTCCCAAGGGCTTTCAGGGCAGTACCACAGGGTGGGATCAGGGCACAGGGCCACGTTGTGCTGCTCCTTCCCCCTGCAGAGCCAGCATTTGTTGGCGCCTACGCCATCCCTGATACCTACAACCCCCACGATGATAAAGTCTACATCTTCTTCCGTGAGACGGCCATGGAAGCTGGGCAGTGGGAGTGGAGGCACATCCACGCCAGGGTGGCCAGGGTCTGCAAGGTCAGTTGCCGAGGCCAGCACCCTATGGCCATTGTCCCCACCAGGTGGGCTTTCACCTGCTCTGGATCAAGGAGCATCCCGAGCAGAGGAAAGTGAGGGAGGGTGTCACTGCACACCTAGCACAGGGCAGAAGGCTCAGGGCTGGGGGTGTCCCTCTGTGGGAATGAGGAAAGCACAGCAGTGGAGGAGGCTCAGAGAGGCTGGACTGATCCTGGCTCTTGGTGCCTGGCAGAACGATGTTGGAGGGAAGCGCGGCCTCATCAACCGCTGGAGCACGTTTCTGAAGGCCCGCCTGGTGTGCTCTATCCCCGGGCCTCAGGGCACTGAGACACACTTTGACCAGCTGGGTGAGTGCCCAGCCCTGTCTGCAGCCGGGAGCAGTGCAGCTCCACCACGGCTGCTCCCTCCAGCACCCTGGGATGCCCACCTGCATCCTCGGGACTGGTGCTCCAGCTCTGGGTGCCCAACCTCCACCCCTCTCTTTGCAGAGGATGTTTTCCTCCTGCGCACCCGGGACCCCCAGAACCCCCTTGTCTTTGGGCTCTTCACGGTCTCCAGGTGAGCGGGACCTCCTCTGTGTGGGACAGTCCGAGCAGTGCTGCTCCCCAGGGAGCTCTGGGGAGAAGGGCAGGGCCAGCACGCAGCTGGCTGAGGAAGGGCCACCAGCATTTCCCTGCTTTCCCAGCCGCTGGTTCACCAGCACATCGTTAAACCACAGCTTTGGCATCTGCACAGTCAGTGATCCCCAGGCTGGACTGGCTGTGTCAAAGGGATTCCTGTCACCGTCGGGGTGCCGTGCATGACTCCGGGGCAGGCAGGGGACAGCGTGGGCTCAGGGGGTGGGTGTGCATCCAGCTGATCCCCGTGGAGCAGCCGAGACACTGAGAGCCCTGTGCTCCCCGACAGCGGTGTCTTCAGCGGCTCTGCCGTCTGCATCTACTCCATGGCTGCCGTCAGAGCTGCCTTCAGCGGCCCCTTCGCACACAAGGAAGGATTCGACTACCGCTGGGTAGAATACAAGGGACGCGTCCCCTACCCCCGCCCCGGCACGGTGAGGGAATGGGGAGCAGCTGGAGAGGGAGTGGGAGAGGCCGGCCCGGCCCTAATGCCGCCCCTGTGTCACACAGTGCCCCAGTGAGACGTACGACCCCCTCCTGCAGTCCACCAAGGACTTTCCCGACGAGCTGATCAGCTTCATGCGCAGCCACCAGCTGATGTGGGAGCCCGTGTACCCGCAGGGCGGGCAGCCCGCGCTGGTCCGGGTCAATGTGCCCTACCGCCTGCGGCGGCTGCTGGTGCACCGGCTGGACACGCCGGGCCGGGACTACGACGTGCTCTTCCTCGGCACAGGTGGGAGCTCAGCGCGGCTCCGGGAGCTGCTGTGGCACTCTGCTGCTGTGGCACTCTGCTGCTGTGGCACTCCGCTGCTGTGGCACTCCGCTCCCGTCGGCCCGGGGGCTCCCAGCCCTGACGGCTCCTCCTCCCGCTGCCTTCACAGATGACGGCAAGGTCCTGAAGGTGGCCCTGGCCGGCGGGGTGAGCCACGGCCCCGAGGTGATCAGCCTGGAGGAGATCAGCGTCACCAAGGTACCGGCAGCCGGGGTGGCACCACGGGCGCTGAAGAGAGATGGTTGGAGCACACAGCCTCCCGTGGCCGTGGCACCGTCCCTGCAGGCTCTGCAGGAAGTCACTGGCCCCTCTCAGGGAGGTTCCCACCTCACTGCTGGGGGCTCCCACCTGCCCTGGGCAGCAGAAAAGCACAGAGGGGTGCCAGTGGGACTGGAGCCAAGTCATCTTCCAGCTTGTCATCCAGTCCCTGAGGCAGCATGCGTGTTGCACTTTGGAGCCCACACTGAAATGGGAGGGCTGAGCCCAGGTTTGAAAGCAGGGCTGCTGGGCAGAGCTGTCCTGGGCTACCCACGCCAAGCAGGGCTAGCCCAGGGCCCAGGCTCCTTGCATGGAGCAGGGGGAGCTGTGACCAGCGACCTCGCCCAGGCTCCTGGCATCCTGTAACCCCGGGAGACACGATCCTGCTTGGTAGGCTGGGGCACCCAGGAGGGACTAAGGTAGCTGCAGCACCCTGTTGTTTCCCCTGCAGGTACCTTCTCCCATCCTGGACATGAAGTTATCACCAAAGCGGGTGAGTGAATGTCCCTTCTGCTTCTCCCTGAAGCAGTCCAGGGACTCTGCCGGGTCCCTTGGCCCCAGGGGGTGCACGTTTAGGGAATGGGATCCTGCCAGGGCATTGAGGGGATGGCAGGCTCTGTCTCGCACTCCTAGCGTCCCCACGGGGCAGGGGCTCTGTTCCCTGCCAGCCCCGGTCTCCAGCCGAGGGCGCTGACTGCCCCTGTCCCTCTTGCCCGAGCAGCAGGAGCTGTTTGTGAGCAGCACCCTCGGGCTGCTCCGGCTCTCCCTGTACCGCTGCGAGCTCTACGGCAAAACCTGCACCGACTGCTGCCTGGCCAGGGATCCCTACTGCACCTGGGACAGCAAGAGCTGCGCCCCGCACCTGCTCACCGAGAAGAGGTGAGCGTGTGCCCGCGCCAGCCCCGCGTCCCCCTGCAGGGAGATGCTGTTCAGAGCAGGGAAGGGCAGGCGGCAGCCCTGGAGCTTTACCCGCTAGCCACACCCCTACTGCCGCTCTGCCTGCCTGCCGCCCACCCTTTCCTGGTGCCCCTGCTTGAGGCGTTGCCACAGAGGGATTCCACAGCCCGGGCTGGGACAGCCACAGCCCTCTCTGCTCTCCCACAGGCGTGCCCGCTGCCAGGACGTGCTGAGAGCTGACCCGC
The DNA here is from genome assembly GCA_013401135.1 of Cettia cetti. Lineage (NCBI taxonomy): Eukaryota > Metazoa > Chordata > Aves > Passeriformes > Sylviidae > Cettia > Cettia cetti. The sequence goes on from VZUI01028482.1 coordinate 100,867, forward strand.
TCAGCCAGTGCCAGGACACGGCCGAGGGTGAGCGCCAGCTCCGGCAGGGACAGCCGGCTGTGCCCGGGGAGCGCCGTGCCCCGGAGGGCGGGAGGCACCGCCCTGGGAAACCGCGGCGGACTGCCTGCTCCCTGCTGCCCTCCCTCTCTCCCCCCCTGTGGTGACACAGCCCCACTCAGGGTACTCACCCTCTCCCCTGCACAGGGGCTGCTGCGGTGGAGAAGGTGGTTTTTGGGGTGGAGAAGAATTCGACCTTCCTCGAGTGCCTGGCGCGCTCCCCGCAGGTGTCGATCCGATGGCTGGCGCGGCGCGGCGAGGAGACAGCGGCGAGCGAGGTAGGGGACAGGGCAGCCGGGGCGAGGAGCAGGGGCGGCTTTATCCCCAAGGACTGACCCACGAGCTCCGTCTTTGCCCCAGGTCAGGAACAACGGACATTTCCTGGCGCTGGAGCAAGGGCTGCTGATCCGCCAGCTGGCGAGGGAGGACATGGGCACCTACGAGTGCCAGGCGGTGGAGCGCTCCTTCTCCCGGCTCCTCACCCGGTACAGCCTCCGCGTCATCAGACACGAGGCCACGGAGCTGCCACCGTACAAACGGAGCAAGGAGATCGAGCCGGGAGGGACCCACCACAGCCCCCGGGCCCGGAGTGACCTGCACCCGGGCTCCAAGGGCCTCCCGCGGGCCCTGGGGGCACCGGGCACCAACCTGGACGCCTACTGCAACGCCCTGCGGCTGCAGGAGCGCCAGCGGCACCGAGCCTGGCATAAGTGGCAGCCCCCGTCCCCGGACAGCAGGAACGGCAGGGTGCGGAGGCACCCGCAGCGCCTGTGAGGGGCAGGGGGAGCCGGGGCTGCCGCAGCTCCCTCCCCGCTCTCTCCAGGGCTCTCCCGGCACGTCGGCACCAGCTCCGGGACACCTCTCGCCTTCCCGTGCAGAAGCTCCTCGCTGTTACTACCTCAACCCCCGCCAGCCCCGCGGCCTCTCCACGCCCCACGGGGCACCGGGACAGGGCACGCAGCCCGCGCCGGCTCTCGGAGACTCCCAGCTATTTACCTGCAGGATATTTATTTTCCTTGTTTCCCCTGGCCCTGACTGATGATCAGCAGCAGCAATAGAGGGCAGGGAGGGGCAAGGGCCACCCGTCCCCATGGTTCCCTGCCTCCCGCAGCACCCAGCCCGGGCAGGGCCAGCCGTGTGATGCCTCCCTCCCTCTGGAGGCTCAGGATGCTCACCTGGGTGGCTGCCGAGGTGTGGATGGAGCCCAGGTGCTGCTGGAAGCAGCAGGATACAATTCCTGGCTGAGCCTGGGCTCCAGGTGTGCAGAGATGCTCATGCCCAACCCAGCTCCAACCCACTTCAAATGACACCACTTTCCTTTTTGCATTTTGACATTTATTTTACTGGGAAAAAAAAAAAAAAAAAAGAAGAAGAAAAAAAAGGAGCAACAGGCAGTTATACCAACTTACAATTTATTATTTTTTTAAAAAATGACATGAAACACAAGTAAAAATAAATACATCATATAAACAACAAATTGTTCAAAGTCTCTGTTCTGGGAGATCAGGCGAGCACATCCCGTTTGACAGAGAGAAGAGGGAAGCACATGATCATGCGTGGGGCCACCGACCGACCCACCCTGCTAGCAATACTCCTCTTTCCAACCACAACAAGACAGGCCACAAACTAAGGCGGTAGTAAAAGAAAGAGAAGAAAAAAAGAAAAAGAAACCCAAACCAACAGAAAAACCCCAAATGAGACACAGTGATGGATTCCTTCAGGCTCCCATGGATCTGCCAGACTCCAGCCCTGAGCTGGGTAATACGAAGCAGCCGAGGCAGCAGTGGTGGTCTGGGAGGTGGCAGAGGTTCCTCTCCCTCACTTGCCCCGTTGTCCCTTCATAGGGAGCACTTGCTCCAAGGTGCAAGGAGCCATCCCTCACTGTAATCTAGCTGGACTATGGTCCCTGCTCAACCTCTGCCCCCAGCCCTCCACCACCCCTGGTCCTTCCAAGACTTGATCAACAAAATTTATTCCAGAGTGGCGAGAAGTACCAGCTGTGAAGGTGTTTGCTGTACTTGTCCCTGCTGGCCTAGAAGCCACCCCCAAACCAGCAGCAATCCTCGCACATTCAGCCTCTTGAATTTGTTGCCCAGAGAAGCTGTGGCTGCCAGATCCCTGGAAGTGTCCAAGGCCAAGCTGGAGAGGACTTGGAGCAACCTGGTCTAGTGGAAGGTGTCCCTGCCCATGGCAGGGGGGCTGGAACAAGACAATCTTTAAGGTCCCTTCCAGCCCAAACCATTCTATGATTCACTGACACCATTAAGTCTAAATACACATAATTTCTAGTGAAGACCCCGTGGAAATCCCACCCTTTGCTTGTCAGAATATTTGCTTTCTCCAAGTAGCTGCACCCAACCTCCCCACCTGCCCAGACACTCCAGGACATCAGATATTGCCCAACATGGGCCAGGCTGGACTGTGTTTCCCCCACCCTGCAGCCCCCCCCCAGGAAGCCCCAAGAGCCACATCAGCAGGGGGGACAACAAGCCCACCAAGCCCAGGGCACAGAGCAGCAGCAGCAGCCCCGTGCCCATGGCACTGTCCCACAGTGCTACCCACCCTTCATCCAACTGTCCCCCAGGAGAGCAAAGCTCCCACCAAAGGCAAGGGCTGAGGGATGGGTGCCAGTGCAGAGGGCAGCTGACCATTCCCAAGGCCCCCACAGATCTGCCCTGGCCTTGGGCTGTGCTCAGAAATCTTCCTTACAGTCCAAAACCTCTGCAGAGAGTCCTGCACTGCTGTTCTCAGTCACCCGCAGCCCCTCTGAGAATCAGCAGCTGCTTCCCATCAGATCGTTTGGAGACAGAAATTCAGCAGCAAAAGAAAAATTTAACCCGTGCAGGGAAAGCCTCTGTTCCAAGCTCAGGAAACCCAAGAGAGGACCCTCTGCAGCAGAATCACATGCTGGAGAGGAGAAGCCTCTGGGGAGAGCAGATGTGGGAGAACAGGCCCCACAGGAAGGGTGTTTTAGAGCTTAGAGAGCTCCCCCACTGGGGATAACCCACCCCTCCCTGTGGCTTCTGAGGGGCAGAGGAAATCCTTCCCACGGCACCGTGGCAGAGCAGGTGCCTCTGGTTGCCTTGGAGCAGCCCCAGCCCCTGCCAGCTCCCAAGGGAGCCCTGTGGTCAGGGCATCACGGCCATCTCTGTGCCCACCTCAGCCGAGCTCTGCCAGGGCACACCCCCTCACTGAGGGGGGCCAGGGCCGGTGCATGGGGCAGAGCTGGGGCTGCACTCGGGCACTTGGTGCTGCAGCTGCCCAGGGCTGTGGATGTTTGCCAGCACTGGGTCACGCTCAGGGCAGCCACACCACAGGAGGGTGCCAAGGGGTGTACAAGCCATGGCCACACAGGAGGTGGAACAGGCCTCACACCTTGCCCTGGTGCTGGGTTAACAGCCAGCCCAGAGCACATTCTGCACCCTGTGGCAGCAGAATGCCACTCATGCTCAGCTCCTACAGCCACAGGGCTCAGGCTCTGCTAGGGGACCACCGGAGAACATCAGGGGGCAGCACAGAGATGTGCCAGGGCCTGGAGGCCCTGGGCACTCTCCTGGAGAGATGTGCAGCCACCAGTACCACATCCAGACCACGGTGCTGACTGCCCACAGCCACATCTTCACACCTTGTCCCAGCACAGGCCCCAGTCAGAGATGAGGTGGGAGGGTCACTGGGATGAGCCCCACTGCCCTGACCCCCACAGGAAGGGCTGGGGCAGTTGCAGGGCTCTGGGGGGGTCTGCTCCCGTTCCCACCCCCCACACGCGCCCGCAGGGCTCAACACTTGCTACTCTGGACAAGGAAAGCCCTTGCCTAGATCCGTTCCCAAAATCCACAGGAAAACTGACAGCCTCACAGGGACGCAACGCACATCTGGGCAAGCTGGTCATACAATCAGTGTCAGAGGGTAGTGCATGAGGTGGACACACAGAGCACAGGAGGGCATGACTCACAGATGCAGCACTGTCAAGTCTTTGGAGAAACTTGCATGAACACCATCAGTTAATTTGCTTTGTTACTTTTGTGGGGGGTTTTGATTTTTATTTCCATGGTGCATCCAAAGACAAGTTGTCCAGCAGTTTGCTCAGAACCCCTCGGTTTTCAACTCCTAGGATATGTTAAAGAAGAAAGCACTATTTTAATGTTTGTTTTTTAAAAAAATAATTAAAATAATTTGCATAGCTAAACTGTTGATCTAAGGCTTCTATGAATGGTGTGGTTATGTTTGACAGACAATGTCCATTAAACAGAGAAAGACACTAGGAAAGCCCCATAACAATTTTTATTGTGTTTCCATAACACACGCGTGCACACACAACCCTCTCTCTCAGGAAGGGGGGTCCCCACCTTCCAGCACCCCTTTGGTGAAGCATGTCAGGACACCCTGCCCTTTCCTACACCTAGTTGGTCCCAGCAAACACCAGTGACTGCAGCTTCCATGGCCTAGAGGTCCCCTACAGGCTACCACCAGCTCCAGGGACATCCAAGGCAGGCAAGCCCAGCTCCTGCATGGTGACACCCAGATGTGACATGGAGGTTCCTGGATTTCAAGTGTCCATCCTAGTGTGTTCTCACACACAGTCACATACTCCAAGTCCAGCTGCACCTGGGTATCCCAGCCTGTCCCTAGGAGCCCTGGGCCTGAGGAGCAGCCAGGGTGCTCACTGGCAGCTCCAGGCTCTGCACTCCTGGGGCTGAGCAGGAGGGCCAATCCCTGAGTGGGGAAAGGCACATCCCCAGCAAGAGCTCTGCTTTCCCAGCTCCACACACCTCACAGCTCTCCTCCCTCTCACTGGGAATGAACACAGGATGCTTCCACATGTGCTCCTCCACCTGCCCCATGACAAGGGGATTCCATCCCCCCTCCAGCTGCTCAGCACCCAGAGCAGCTCCTGCTCTGGCAGAATGCTCTGATAGGACACATCCAACTGGTGCCACCTGGGTCAGCCACAGGCCACCTCCACAGCTGGCCCTGCTCCTAGGCTAGGCTTTGGTCAACCAGCTGCTTCTCCCCACACAGACAACCCAACAAGCGACCACTGCATGATGGAGGCCAGCTTTTTATTTTTTTTTAATATGGAAATTAATTTAAAAGTAAAAAGAAAGACTCCCCCAGACAATAAATATTATGCCTTCATGAAATAAATTAATGTAGAGATTCTGTGCAGGGGAACATCTCTCCAGTCACAGATTCAACAGCAACTGGCACTGGTCCAATGTCCCCTCCCAACCTTCTCCCCTGCCTGGTGCTGCTCAGAAGCAGCAGCAAGCCCACCCACCCCCTGGATCTGGTGGGCCACAGCAGGGTGAGACGTGGCTTTTACACAGCCTGGCAGGATATGGGGAAGTCAGGAGGATCCCCCTCTGATGGCCACCAAGACATGTGGGATTGCTCCACTCATCTGGCCTGGCACACAGAGGTGGCCTCAGACCCACAGGGCCAACCTACCTTAGACAGGGCCCTCCATAAGGGCCTGAGGGAACCCCCCATCAGAGCCCTGGCACAGGAACCTGCCTGGAGCCCTCACACTAGTCTCATGTGAATTTGAAGAGGGTGACAAATTATGGGGTATTTTCTTTTTTTTAATTTTTTTTTTCCTTTTCTTTCTTCTTTTATTTGACATCAATCCCCTCCCTCCCTGCCCCAACATACACAATGTAGATGCCTCCCCACTCCCTCCCCATTAAAAACACTTTGTCCCCAACCTCTGGTGGAGTCACCCCCGGCCCACCCCTCTCGCAGTGAGAGAAGTTCACAGATAAGGCAGTTCATGTGAGAGGGAGCTCGGCCCTGCCAGCAGTCAAGCCCGCGCCTCCAGGCCTGAGAAGGGCAGTGACTCACAACACCAAGCCTCCGCGGCCAGACAGGACAGAGAACAGAGACAGACAGACAGACAGAGCGTGGGGGGAGGCACTCCTACAGTTTGCATTGCTGCTGCCCTCCTCCCCGGCTCTTGCTCCCCCGGCTCTCAAAGGTCCACTCTATCCCTCTCCCATCTCCCAGCCCCTAATACAATTCTTATCCTTGACAGCTAAAAAACAACAGAACGAAACGAAAAGAACAAAACCACCCCCACGCCACACCCTTCGCATCCTTCTCCACCCACTGCCGTGGCCCAGAGAGAAAATCCTGACTCCCAAAAAGGTCCTGCAACTTTTGCCTCCTGGCGGAGCTGAGACCGAGCAGGAGCTGGGCCTTTTTATTTCCCTGTGATCTCTATGACATCGTCGTCTTTGTCCTCGTCATTAGAGCTGCATCCCACCTCTGGGACCTCCTGGGGTTCAAACTGAGGCACCTGGGACCGAAGGAGACCCCCAGTCGGGTAGCCCGAGTGAGGGGACATGTAGCCAGGGTAGGCAGATGCCATGCTCCTGGGAAGGCTGCTAGGCAAGACGGGGGCTGGGAAAGGAGCAAACATCCTGGGCTCGGGCAGGAGTGACTGCGTGAAGGGAAGCGAGTAATTGGGCAGCACCCCTGCCAGAGAAGGGTTTAGCATGAATGAGGGGACGCTGGCGGTGGCTGAGGTAGCAGCAGAAGAGCTGGCGGTGCCGGCTGTCAGCAGAGGGTCAGTAGTCACAGGGAACACCAGATGAGGGTCTGGGAGTAAATTGGGCAGCTGGTAATAAGAGGAGCCAGCGCCCATGTACAAGGAGTTTCCTGGCTGGGAGGCAAATGGATGGGTTAGGTTGTGGTTTAAAGAGACAGGAGGCATGGTGAACCCACCAGAGACGGGGTACCCGTGTTCGTACGGCTGCACGGACGACGGCAACTGGCGCTTCTTCTGCTGCCTCCGGGATTGCTCCTCCGGAGCCGACGGCGACGTTGACTTGCGCTTGTTGCCCCGCAAGTCCAACACCGGGTGGGCGGTGCTGTGCTGGCTGCTGGCCGGCAGGGCCGAGGACACGGAGGGAGCCATGCAGTGAGCCCCCAGGTGCTGCTCGGCTCCTCGGGCGGCGGCGCCGGGCGTGCTGTCCGTGCGGCCCTGCGCCGCGGTGGTGCTGGGAGAGCCGTGGCGGGACTCGCGCGCAGCCGCCGCCTCCGCGTACTGCTGCAGCTCGCTGATGATCTCGGGGCTGTCGGGGGAGATGGGCCGAGTGAGCTCCTCTGCGCTGGGGAGCTGCGGGGATGAGGCACTGTGTCTGCCATTGCTCGTGGACTCCAGGGAGGAGCTCTGGGAGCCTGCAAACAAGGAGATGGGGCAGGTGAGAAACACGACCTCAGAGAAAAACCTGAGGGCCAAGAGGCAACAGAAGGTGGGAATATCTTGGGGATATGGCAGGGTCAGCTCTAAAGGCAGACATGATGGAATACACCAGGGAATACCACCCCAGACACTCCAGTAGGAAAGCACACGTGCAAGCCCCACACGGCACCCACAGGCCCCTACCTGAGGCAGCTGTCCGACGGTCTTCGTTGCCCTTCGGCTTCCCAGTGGTCCGTATGGCAAAAATCCGACCGTCGCTGGTCCGGATATACGTCCCTGGAACAGAGGCAGGACAACTTCATTCAACAACTTCATTACAACTCCAGTCTCAGCTCAGGACCTGGATCTATGAGCCCGCAAGGTTCCTTGGAGACAGGCCCAGTGGAGGGCTTCTACCCCCTTCCTCACCCTTCACTTTCATCCTTTCAGCTTTCCTGGGCTGGACATCACCCCCTCTCAGTGTGCCAGTGGGAAGTGTGGAACTTCACACTTGAAACAGTTTGTTCTGGGAGAAGCAGGGAGTGTTTGGCTGCCTCAGGACTTGCAGTGAGTGTTGTGTGAAGGAAGAACTGAGCCCCAAAGTTCAACAGCTCCTCTCAGGGACAGGAGCAGCCACAGCTGCAACAGCCATGACGCATCAGCACGCCCAGAGCACGGGCTGCAACATAGTCACTGCAAACTCTACACCTCCTTCCCTTCTTGTTTCTTTTTTTCTCAAGGGATTGATTCATGCCTTTACTAATTCATTCTCTTTCCCAATTAGCATTGGCTAGGACCCTATCCACAAGTCTTAGCAGGACAGAATTACCTTTTGTCCCTCGGATGATGTGAATGCTCTCGCCAGCACTGATTCTTGCTTGTACATCAGTGGATGTGTTTGTACCCGGAATTACAATATCTGGCAGTGGAGAAAGAAACAGAATAATGCCCATTATACTACATGCCAGCCACAGCCAGTGGAGAGCAGGTGCACCACCATCCCCTTTTTTGAAGTGTAATTGTCTTTCCTATGTGCTGTGCTATAAGCAAGGGTTTACTTCTACACAGCACAAGAAGGCAGCAGAGGCTGCAAGGAAGCAAAAGCCATACTGTCCTGGCACAGCATCTCCAGAACCACCAGCAACAGTATTGCAGCTCCTATCAGGGAAAGTTCATTCCCAACAATCCACCAGGTCCATGGCTCTTGTATACCTGCAGGGAAAGTCCTCCAGGCACAGAGGAACCACTCAAATGCAGAGAGACAGTATCTCTGCCTCTGATGCCCATCTGCCCACAGCCCATGTGGACATCAGCAACTCACCCTGATCCTCAGTTCACCATGGGCATCCTCAATTTACCATGGGCATCACAACCCAACCCACTTTGAGCAGTAGCAACTCACCTGTGGTGGTAACAATCTTCTGCACAAAGACACCAGCTCGCTGTAGATAGTTGATGGGAAAGTTGACAGCAGGGTTGGAACTTGAGGTTGATCCTGCACCGCCCATGGGGACGTGCCGGGGCATCATTGGAATGGGGGTGGACTGAACTGGGCGGACGCTTGCCACTGGTTTGTCCTCACCCTTGAGGGCTGGTCGCCTAGCAAGAGAGGAGGGAGGAGAGTGCAGCACCCACCCTACAGTGATAAGCATCCTCTGCCCCCTCATTTTAAGTCTACAGCATGGAGAGAAGGGAAGGGGCAGGTGCTCACCAGTTCCTCTGGCTGAAGGCAGGGATGCTCGTCAGACTCTGGTCACTGGCTGGGTAATACTGTGCGTAGGACGGCCGGGTGTAGGGGACGGATGCTCGCTTTTCCTCCTCATAGCTCTTCTTGGCTGCTTTCTTCTCTGCCTTGGTCAGCTTGTGCTCCTTCCGGTCGATCAGCAGTGACTCATGCTGAAAAGGCTCCTGCAACCCCACAGCACCGCGGTTCTGGCACCCACACACCGCAAGAGGGAACCAGCACACCCCGAACGGCAGCCGCCCGCTCCCTGCGGCAGCCTGTCCCCTTCCCAGGCCGGCAGAGCCGGCCACGGCAAAGCACGTGTGGGGGGCACCGCTGTGGATGTGACCAAGGCTCGTCTGGAAGGGTGACAGTCAGCTAATGCCATCACCTGCCCAGCCGAGGCCATCACTTACCATGAGCACACAGCAAAACCCAGGAGCTTTGGCCAGGCCAAGAGCACAAGCACAGAGCCTGCCAGGATGTCACACAGCCCCCAGAGCCCCACAGCACCTGGCACAGGCACACTCTGCAGCACCACCCCACCAGTGACACTCCTGACAGCACACACCAGTGCTTTGCCCTAAAGTCACCCCAGGAAAAGAGCTGGCAGCAAGCTGGGATATTCCACTGCCACCTTCATGCCCAGCACCAAGTTGGAGAAAGGGGTGCCTGACAACCTGCCCCCAAACCTGTACAGGACAGAGGTGTTTCTAGATGAGTGGAAGATATCACAGGGAAGGGCAGGGATTGTTGAGTCCTCTCTAGAGAATTTTCTGCCTATTCCCACCAGCACCTAGGTGCATCCTTCTTGCAATCATGGCCCCATTGCACTGCCAGACTCCTCCAGGCCCACTCCTACCTGTGCAGTGCACTGCCAGCAAAGAAGCAGGCTGGCCTTACCTTGGTGATGAGGTGAGGATACTTGAGACAGGCTAATTGTAGAACAGACTCCTTCATCTTGCTCGGATTGAGGGAGAGCTGAGCAGGGTCAGATTCTTCTTCCACAAAATGCAGCAGGTTCTCCACCTCCCGCCGAGTGAAGTTCAGCACTGGGTTCAGATCATCCACCACCCGATCTGGAAAAGAGAAGCAATGGAGTGAGCAGAGAAGGGAAAAGAGCACTGCTTGCCTGTTGCCCTTCCTACACTTCTGTCCTAATACAGCTCTCTCCTTGCAATCTACACAATCCTCAGAAATATTCTGTAAATGTCAGGGCAAGGAGAAAAATCATCATGTTCAGAGCTGAGCCTGTTTGATCAAGTCAGGCTGACAAGTGCTTGTGCTCCAGACTGCACAGCAAAGCTGCCCAGGTCACCAAGCTCTTGGCAAACAGGAACACAAAACTAATTATGGATAGTGTCCCACCTCATTATGGATAATGTCCCACCTCATGCAAAAAGGCTTGTTGAACACTCCCTCCTGCACACAGGTCAAATGGAAGCATAAGGAGAAAACACCTCTATCCAGGACTCTCCTGGGAGCCAGGCCAGGGGACTCCATCTTGAGTGCACAAAAACTCACAAAAGTGAGTGCACAAATTGAGCTGATCATGCTGGGCTGCTGCCTACGGAGTTTTGAGCAAAGGAGGAGACAGAGCTCTCTTTGGGTCACCACAACCCTCAGTTGCACATTCTATGAGAGCAGCTTGACAACTGGCACAAGCCAGCACAAAAGATACTTTTGGTACAAAGGCAAGTCAGAACCACACCGAATTATTCTTGGCAAGCACTATCAGTCAAAGGTATCAATGTAGTTTTAATTTAGCTATTTTCCCTCTCTTACTGCAGGAAAAAAAGGAGATAGAAAGCTATTTAAGTAGTAAAACCGAGTTTAAGATAAGCAGTATCTAGGCAGAGGGCAAAACAGGATGAGCACCCCCCAAGTCCCCAGGCTGTTGCAGTAGCCAGAAGATGAGCAGGGAAAGTAAATGGCACAGCAATGGACTGGGATCACAACCTTGCTGCAGGATGCTGGCTCTACCACCATGAATTTCTTACAGGATCCCATGTCACTGCCAACTCAAACATCAAACATAGCCCTAGGATAGTGCCTGTCACCTCTTTGTCTGTTTTTCAACCTTAAAAAAAGAAGTTACAAAACCTACAGAAACAGGACTTGCAGGAGCTAAGAGGAGTGAAAGCTGAGAGTGGAACGTTGTGCTCATCCACGCTTACCTGACATGCCCTGCTTGGAGATCTGCCGGTCATAAATCTTCTTCTCCAGGGTGTAATCAGAAACCAGTCTGTAGATGTGGCACGGCTTCTTCTGCCCGTAGCGGTACACCCGGCACACGGCCTGGGCGTCGTGGCACGGGTTCCAGGAAGCATCAAACACCACCACTCTGTTTGCTCCAATGAGGTTGACACCCAAACACCCAGCACTAGAAAATTAAGGGAAATTTCAAACTGCTGCCCTGGTCGATTTCCAAAACTTATAGGCAGGGACAACCATTGCAGCCAAGAGTCCATAAAGGGTCTATGGAAAGTCTCCTCCAGTCAAACTTTAAATCCAAGTTTGGTTTTCAAGGCTGTTAAGCTGTTGCAGAGACTTAAGGCTGAAATCCTACATTCCTAGGGAATGTAGATGGCACTATCATACCATGGAGAGCATACTACAAAGGAAGTTAAAAACTGGAAACCCACGTGCATCCAGAACATCCGTATGAGTCCTCCCCCTTCTGCTCCAGCCAACTCACCGTGTGGACAAAAGGAAGAGCCAAACAGAGGCATTGCTGGGATCATTGAACTGGTTTATCAGTCGTTCCCTTTCTGAGGCAGAGGTGCTGCCATCCAGTCCTGAGAAGGGAATTAAAGATACATCTAAAAGCTCTGTATGTTTGGGGGTTTCTATCAGAATAAACCCACTTCTTGAACAGCTTTGAAACTGGTTCCTAACCAATTCAAATCACGTACTGCAAGATCTCAACTGGACCACTCTGTACCTGTAATATGACCAAAAAGGCAGGTGCAATGCAGCCAGCCAGGCTGGGACTTGATCAGCTAAAAGATTAAAGCTAAACATTACTCAAGCTTGTCAAGGCCAAGCCTGCGGGCATGACAACACATTTAGCCCTTTAAGGCTCTGCTTTAGGCAAGGTGGATAGCAAGGAGGAACAACAGGAACAAAGGCCTCATTTATGCAGGAAGCTCCAGGAATCAAGAGAAAGCAAAACTGTAAAGCCTTTGGCAAACCCCCAGAAACTAGACCTGAGCACAGAGAGTGCAGGTGTAAAGGAGTGCAGGGTGTGTCATGTCTCTGTTCCTGGGCAGCAGCTTGCTTCTGGCAGCTCTGCAAAAATCAGGAACATCATATCACCCATTCTTCCCAGTCCTGGCCTGTAAAGTAGCCACACAAAGCAACAATCCATACCAGAAAAAGATTTAAAGCTGAGGAAGTGGGGAGAGGAGTTCACAGCCTTAAGCAAGTGAAAGCATTCCACAGTGATTTTGTTTTGGGAAGCAAGATCTAGCAAATAGCCAACAAGAAGCAAAAAGTATCTTTTGCAACTTTAAAAAAGCAGTAGTGTCTAAGTGAGATGTCAGAGATGTCTAACATCTTCTAATCTGTCAAAAGAGTATTTGGAATTTACTGCTTAGTTGCTACCCAACTGACATTGTCTTGCAAAACAACTAAAGCAAGAATAGTCTGAAAGAGGTTCATCAGAAGAATGCTTCAGCAGAGTATTTTCACACCCAAAGACAACAAAATAAGACAGTGGGTGACTTTCAGGAATTAGTCCTTCACATGATCAAACAGTGTCACAACAAAAGAGAGGAGGACTGGATGCACTCACTGTAGTAGTTGATGTTTCGGACCCAGTTATGAACTCCTCCATCTGAGCCTGGAGGACTTGGCATTGGTCTCTTTGCCAAAAACTCTTCAATGACAGATAAGGTGGACAAGCTCTGGCTGCAAAACAAAGATCTCTGTTCAGGAAAAAGCCCCCCAGCAACAGAAGTAGAGCATCAGAACCCTTCCCCAACCATGACAATGCTGATGGTTGTCACACCCTGTTTGTGCAGCACACCCCTCACTAGTAAATGTGACAGTGGCAGAAGTATAAAATCCACAGATCAAAATCTGCATTAATACAACAAAGGAGAAAAGGGGAACTGCCACACCATTCATCCTCTGTAAAAAACCTCCTAGTACCAAGAGGGATCCAACTACTCCAGTATTTAATGCCTGTAGGATTGGTGATACTCTGCCTGTAGTTGGTGATACTCTGCTTACCTAAAGACCAAGATCTTGTCTCCAAGCTTCACACTTTCCTCAATTAGGTGGAAAAGTAACACCATCTTGGGTGAGTTCTCCAGGACTCCTGTCTGGTAATCACACAAGATGTCTTTGGCCTGCCAAGAAATGGGAGACTATTGGAGGTGGAGTTGCTGATTCCCTGTTTAGTTCAACAACCCTGTCTCAAGGTGACAGAAATAAATCGTGGAAACGAGGTTATTTACATCCAGTTGTTTGAGGTGACAATGCTACTGCCAACTACTGCTGCTACCTCCCATTCCAGAAGCTCAAAATGACAAACTTCATTGATGAATGAGTGTCCTCCTAACCTCTCATGGCTCTTTTATCTCAAGAGCTTTCCTCCATCCTTCTAGATTTACTACCATCTTATCTAGATCAAACTTCACCCTAACACCTTTATTGAGAATAATGAAGTCCACAGTCTTTTTGGCAGATGAGAACAATGACATAAGAGTGCTGCCTGCACTTCTACCTCATTAGAGTCACAAACCCCTCCTAGCACCATGCAGATCTGCTTATCAAGATGCTCTGTGGTAAAGAGAGCAAAAGAGAAAACCACAACTCAGAAGAGTCTTCTCTTTACTCTGCTTCAGAAAACTGTCCAGTCTTTCAGACTCTCCAAATGAAGAGTTTTCCAGCAGTGACACTCACCCACTCATAAGTTACAACCTGATTTGCTCTCTCCTGAAAGGGGTTGAAACCAACACTCTGGAGGAACTTGCTATTAGTAGCTTCTGCAACTGGTGATGCCAAAGCATTACTCTCTGTTTTGACTTTAACTCCCTGAGGCTGGCAGCGGGAATTAGTGCTTGCTGTGCCAAGGTCATCCACATCCAAATCCTGCTCATTCGCCAGATTCTCTTTTTGCAGAGCTTCGTACAACACATCTGGATGGTTCCAGATCTGAAGGGATGAAGAAACAAAGTGGTTAGACCTGCACTAGTCTGCTGCTTGCCAATGATTGTAACCTGAAAGCCCCCACAGCTATTCAAAGCGAAGAACTAATATTTCTGGCTCTCATATCTTTAAAAGTGCCCAATTCTTTCCTTGAGAACAAACCAGGAGGTCACTGTGCACCCCACAGAGCACAAAGGCAGAGGCCTGTTTGCACTAAGCAGGTACGATTATGCAGTTTCAGGTATCAGCCCAGACTGTTTCAGCTGATGGTAGCAGGTTTCTTGCACAGTTTGAAAGAGACATTTAACATCCCTGCACCTCAGTTCTGGAAGCAGAGATAACAACACTGTTGAACCACTTCAGAGTACTCTGCGGAGAGATGACGTCCCTGGCCAACCACACTTTCACCTCCTCTTTTGACTTATATTCCCCTTTCCCCAGCATATCAGAATCTTTCTTTGCATCTTCTGCCAAAACCTACCTTACAACAGACACAGAAAGCTTTGAGTGGGTTCAGCCCCAGCCAGCCACTGTTGCCTGCATCTCGGAAGCGGTTCATGAACTCCGTGTAAAGTGCCCGCTGGATCTTGGACAGGCGTACCAGAATGACGTGTTCCTCCTTAGATGGGAGCTGAACCTTCAGCACGTTGTGGCCTCGCCTGTGGAGGAAATAAAAAGGGTGAGATAAATACAGCAAAGGGGATTTCCCAATATGATTTCCCTGTGGCTGCCTGTAGGGTAAGATTTTGACTTCTCGCCCACCCAGCTGCAGGGAGAAGGACCTCTAAATTGCATGTTTCTCTAATGCATGACACTACTGAGATACTCTCCCTGCAGACAAATACCAATTGTAAACACAATTATAAAGACCTCAAGCATTACAAAAAATCTTCTAGCACAGGTCACAGAGTTAAAAGCAGGATGAAAGTCCTGTTTTCCATGGTAGCTGCAAAACAGAAATAAGATGTAAAGTCTATTTTCAGCTCTGGCAATGATTAAGACACTCCAGACCAGCATCTTAGAATCCTCACACGAGAAAAAAATGCTGGTTTGTTTCAAGTGGTGGAGTCACATCACTTTTCTTAACACTTTCACGAAACACTTTCAGATCCTTGGATAAGGATGTCACAAAACACACATCCAAACTGGCTATTAAGCCATCAAAATAAACCTAAGGTCACTCGGGGGCAGTTAGAAATGTAGTTCTCCATTATCAGAGTCTGTGGTACCAAAGCAAATCAACTTTACAGTGTGGCCAGCAGGGCCAGGGCAACGAACCTGCCCCTGAACTGAGCACTCGTGAGGTCCTGCCTTGAATCCTGGGTTGTTTTGGGCCCCTCCTGCAAGACAGTGAGGTGCTGGAGCAGTGAGGTACTAGAGAGTTCCCCTCTCTGTTCCAAAGAAGGGAATGAAGCTGGGGAAGGGTCTGGAGCACAAGTCTGATGAGGAATAGCTGAGGGGGCTCAGCCTGGAGAAAAGGAGGCTTTGGAAGGACCTCTCTCTCTCTCTCCCCACAACTACCTAAAATTAGGTTATATCCAGGGAGGGAACAGTCTCTTCTCCCAGGTAACAGTGACGGGACAGGAGAAAATGGCCTCATATTGTGCCGGAGAGGTTCAGATTGGACATTAGAAAAAATTTATTCATGGAAAGGGCGGTCAGACATTAGAACAGGCTGTTCAGGGAAGTGTTGGAGTCACCAATCCTGGAGGGATTTAAAAGACTTGTAGGTGTGGCATCTGGGGACAAGCTTTAGTGGTGGCTGTGCTCAGTTAACAGTTGGACTTGATGATCATACAGGTCTTTTCCAACCTAACCAATTCCATGATTCTATAAGGCAGCAAGATTTAGTTGCACTGCATAAACTCAGCAAACAAGCCAGGTAACTCCCAACAAAGCAGCTGTTTGCACGGACTACAAACTCCCCGCGGACTCACCGCTGCACGAAGCCCTCGAGCAGGCTGTGCAGGACGTGGCTGCGGTAGCGCATCAGCCGCACGTCCTGGGGGGTGCTGTCAATGCACTGCCCGTTCAGGATGGGCCGCTCAAACATGTTGCTGAACTCCTGCCGCGAGCCCAGGAAGTCGGGCCGGACAAAGTCCACCATGCACCAGTACTCGATGAGGTTGTTCTGGAGCGGGTACCCGGTCAGCACCACCCGCCGGCGCGAGCGGATGTTCTTCAGGGCCTGGGAAGTGCTGGCGTGGCAGTTCTTTATCCGGTGTCCTTCGTCGCAAATGACCACATCTGGGCCGGGCCGAGACAAAGCCTTCTCAATCCCTGAGGACAAAGGACATTAAGTGTTAGTTAGAGGTGAATAAGACAAAGTTCTGGTTTTATAAGGTGACCAGCTTCACAAAAGAGGGGTGTGTCTGAAAGACAAAAACCCAGTATCCGTGGGTGCAGACAGCTGATGCAGGAGGTAACGCAGGACTAGACACTAGTTCTGATTTAGCAAAATGTGGTAATGAGCAAACATGACTGTCCCTTGATTTCTGTTCAATGACCTGCATTGCATCAAGTCAGGCACCTTGCATCAAATTAGAGTGACAAATCTCACACTGACAAATCCCAGAGTTCAGTGTACTGAATTCTACACTTACTTGCAGGTCTTTCAAGAAATTAAAGACTCAGACAAAGCTCAACAACCTTCTGCCTCCAAAGACACAATCCCACCTAGCAAAGTTCTATCATGTGATACTAAAAGCAAGTTACAGGTTGTTTCCCTGTGCTGCCACAGCTGACAGGCAGCTGGGACAGCAGGGTCACACTCACTCTCTTGAGGGCTGACTTCCCACCTTTCAGAAGCTCCTGCTGCCGGTCTTCCTCATCCAAGTCAATAATGACAGGGCCAGTCTGTTTCTTTGTTCTCTTCTTCCTGCCAGTGGCAAAGGACTTCTTCAGCGAGAGGAGGCGGTACATCTCATATCCCATCAGCAGCACACCACCTTCTGTCACCCAGTCATTCACCACCTTTGCACGTGCAGCCGTTGTCCTGCAAAGCAACCAAATAAACAGTAACATTTACTCCAATTTCAGGTTGAATCACTGGATTGGAGACTGCTGAGAAAAAAAACTCATTCAGTGAAATAAGGCACTTTTCTCACATCAAACTAGATGGAGGTTTACACTGAAATTCCTTTAGGAAACAAACAGATACAGAGGGGGAAAAACGCCTTTTATGTGCCATGTTTAGAAAGATTGAGAATGACAAATCCCCTGTTGTCTCCTTCAATGCTCCTCTCCCCCAGGCTTCCTTCTCTTCTAGCATGCTCAGAATTGGTTCAATCAAGACACTGTCTTCACTCAGTCCACCACAGCACATCAGATCCTGGCCAACAGTAAATACATGGCTGGAGCAGCATCAGCAAATTCAAATATATCCCACCCAGAAGGAGAAGACATCAACAAGTAGGTGTATAGACACGGCCAATGAACTGAAAATTCCCCAGGACCACTGCACTGCCCTGATCCATGCATGGAAAATAACCCAGAAAGAAGCAGAGCTCCCTGAGCCAAGAGCTCAGAAAAGCTTTTCCTGTCACCTACTTGTGTTCATCATTCAGGATGTGGACTTTGAAGGTGCGGGGCTGGACCTCTTTGGAGTTATAATCAGCAGGAAGGTTTTCAGGTGCTGGGAGCCACATGTTGAACTCTGCTAGCCAGTTCTGGAGCGTATTCACCTGAAAAAGTTAGCCATGGAAGGAATAAAACCCAACTGAGTCACTTGGGATTTTAAACAGGAAAAATGAGATTAGGGAATGACACTCAGTGTGCCCAGATGGAAGCAGCAGCTCACAGCATGCAAATTCAGGAACACAGGGAATGATAGAGGGAGAAGTGCAGCAAGGATGTGATAGAGCTTGATGAGTGATGGGACACTAATCAACCTTCTCTATGCAAAGAAAGAAGTAGTGTAAGGAAGCCCCTCAGCCAGCCTTTCATGTGGCTACTTACAGGTACAATGGCAAGAACAGTCTTTGCCTCCGTGTGCCGAAAAAGTACGTCCAAGAAAGAGATGACCTGTATGGTCTTGCCCAGGCCCATGCTATGTGCTAAAATACACCCAAACCCACTGCTGGTTTTAAATCTCTCCAAAGACTCCACCAAGTTGTCATAAAGGAATCGGATCCCACCAATCTAGGCATAAAAGTAGAAAAAGTTTTAGAATTGTGACAGACAAAAAGGCCCAAGATGAGTATGTTTTTACAGAGTGGCAAGTACATGAAGACCATGAAAATGTAAAGGGGATTTTTCAAGTTCACTAAAGTACTCTAATCTAGGGAAGGCTCAGAAACTCAGTATTTTTAGATGCTTGTAGAATTTCTTGAGAACATGTCAATAAATCAAAATTATTTTGTAGCCAATTAATTTGTTTAGAAATACAATTTTATTTTTTAAAAGTTCATCTAAATATACAAAGGTCTGATAACAACAACATAGCCTTGGCCTTCCTCTAATTCAGTTTTATCATTTGACTGTCCACAACAGTCACCATCACAACCAGACTGGTCACAGTGCTCACCAAAGAAGTTTTGCTGAGATTCCCAGGCAGGCTTGCCCAAATTCATTGCATTTTCCAGGCTAACAAAGCCTACCTGATGAGGTTTTACTGCATGAGCAAGCTGGGGAGCCAGGAAAATGTCCTCCTCGTTTGGTGGATGATTGATGTTGACGATGACTTGCCCCAGAGCATCTGACTGATTTAAGGCATCATTCACATGAGAGCCACTGCTCTCTTCACTGCCATCCTCCTCCCCCTCATTGCCAGAGTCACTGCTGTCCACAATCTGGAGGGTATCATCCTCTCCTGAGCTCAGCTCAATCACTTCTGTAAAGTAAGCAGAACAGGAGAGAATAAGGACCAAGTTAATTTGACATCAGGTTTTATCATGAATGGAAAAAACCTATCAGAAAATAAGGCTACCCCCAGCTTTTGCAATCCCACCATGGCCTAATGATGTATCCTGAACAAGCAGGCATGATACAGGCACACACCAGGCCCCTCAGACCAGCATATGAAAGCATCAGCTTCCCTGGCTCCCAAAAGTTTCAGGGAACGTTGACTTGGGCTGATCCAAAAAGAACATGAGACAGTTTCTAGGAGTGTTTTACATTCTCTTCCATATGTTTTCTTAATTCCCAAGCCCAGACATGAATTTTATCTACTGATGTAATGCCTAAGGATCACCAAGGAGTGCGGTTGAATCCATTTGGGACAAGGGACACAAAAAACACTTCCAGCTGCAGATCCAAATACTTAGATGCTCCTTTTACATGCAGCAAATGGTGTGCCACATCTCCTGTAAGCATTCTTCAGCAATGCACTGATCAAAGTTAACTGCATTTACAAACACAAGTTCACAAGAGGGCCTGACAGGCCATTTTATAAATGTCATTTCAGGACTCACAGGCCAGAACTGCCCACATAATTGGAAACCAATAGGCCTACAAAAGTCTGAAGTGATTCACCACTGGAACATCTGACCAGATGAAAACAGACTAGTGGCTGAATAAACAGCATATTGTGAGAAGAGCAGGCTGAGGCAATTGGTCACTTACCATCTTTAATGCTATTTTTTCCTTTAGTATCATCTTCACTGCCGCTGCTGGTACTGTCGAGGCAGATCACTTCCTCAGCCAGGACCTGAGGGGGGAGCTGGGTTGCCTCTGCTGTTCTGAAAACGATGTCCTCTACAAACATAAAATACAAACAATAAGTAATTCATAATAATGGGGAAGGAGACAAAACTGTTCAGAAACCAGACAGTATTTCCTTCCACTTTAGCTCAAATAAGTTAGTCCTGGAATTTTCCATAACAGACTCTCACTGTCTACAATCCTGCTATGACTCAGCTTCCTGGGTCACACTCTCCTCCATTCTCGATGTGCTGAAACAATAGCCCACTGCTGATGGCACCCTCTCTTTCATGCCCTGGCTGGGGCACACTGACCATGCAACATGCTAAAGCTCTTTGTTTCTCCTTTTTTTTGTCTCAGTAAAAGCTGTGTTTCATCTAGCAGAGAGAGTACCAACTGCTGAAGGGATGATATCCCTTTGTTAGTAGGGACACTGTAATAATTACACCCCACATATCATAAACAACTTTTGCTGATCAAAAGCATTTGTTTGTATGTTTTAAGTGCTGCCATGTGTGGGAGAGGCTAATGGGGCTAAATAGCACCACTGCAATGACACAGCAAGCAATGACATTCTTCTGGGGCTGAACCTACTCTGCATAAGTTAAAGTGCTTTAAACAGCTCTTATTCCTTCTCCCACACGTAAAAGTGTTTTTAACACTTGCACATAAGGGAGAAAATAAATTTCCTCAAGAGGCAAGGCCAACTCAAGAATTCTTTACCCTTGCCCAACATCCAGCTGCACTTCTCTGCCCTTTACACCTTTTGAAGCCGTGTTATAAACTAAATCACCAAAATGATCTAGGATTGGGAAGCAATGCAAGGTGACATATTCACCCAAAGACATGAATGATGCTTAACCATTTTTTACTGCTTGCTGAAACATGCAAGGAAGGCCAAGGTTACACCACCAACATATGTACACCCAGTCTATTGTTCCACTATTCCCAGTACCAGACACACACGTTACCAGACCATTCCCAGGACAAACAGGATATGGCATTTCTGCCAAACCTGTTGATTTAAGCTCCCATACCAGCTGGAAAGACAAGAGAGCTCTGTTTCAGCATCCCCCTACACACAATATATGTGTCAAAATATCTTCAACAAACATTACCTGGCATCTTCCAGCAAACAGCCACTGTATCTTGATACAAAACAAGCACAGAAGTGCAACTGCCTACACTGAACCTACAAGTGGTTTGGAACTGCTGTTATTTTACACTTGAAAGTCCAAGTACAGCATAGAATCACAGAATGTTTGGGGTTGGAAGGACCCTTCAAAGGTCATCTAGTCCAAACCCTCTACACTGAGCAGGGACATCTTCAGCTACATTTGACTGCTCAAAGCCCAACCCATCCTGACCTTGAATGTTTCCAGGAATGGGATATTTACCACATCTCTGCAAAACCTGTGCCAGTGTTTCACTACCCTCATTGTAAAGCATTTCCTCCTTGTATCTAGGTTGAACCTACCTTCCTTTAGGTCAACACCATCACCCCTTGTCCTATTGGACAAGCAAGGCACTACCTTCTTCATTCAGCTTCTATCCTTAAAACTCTTGCTTTGGCTGGCATCTCCTAGTGCTTACCAGGAAGAAACTCCAGGGGTACAGTTGGGATAGAGGCTGGATAATCCTTCCTCTGCTGCTCAAGCCGTTTCCTTCTCTCCAGCTCTTCCTGCTGGGCTGCCTTTGTCACGGCTTCCAGTTGGTCCTCCCTCAACAGCTTCCTGAACACAGGAGCAAACGTGATTCAGTCACACTCAACTCCTTCCCCAAACCTGCACAGCTGCTGCAAAGATGACTGACAAGCTCCAGGTATTCTGTCAGTCACACAGAGCAGGAACATTATCCCCCAAAAGATATGGGCAAATTCTACAGCGATTTCAACACTGTGTTTCCCAACTACAGGTAACACTACTATCACTCAAGGAAAAGACAAAAGTTTGACAGAAGCAAAGTCATGAAAGGAGGAAAAACGTAAGTGGGTAAACACATACTTAAACTAGGTTACCAGAGGCTAGTCTTCTGCTTGAAAGGATGTTTTTTATTGATATGCAGTTCATAAACACAAAATGCACTAAGTCATGCAGAGAAGATATACAGGAAGAAAATACATCAATTCCCCCACAAAAAGTCATCACCCTGGTTCATTTCTGACAGCATTTTCAGGAGCTAGGATCTCTAATGGTTTTAACAATTGTTTCAAGGCATTCTCTCAAAACACCTTCCCTTTACAGGTAATTTTATTTACTTCCAGAAGTTGCTTTTGCCCTGCTTTAGTGTCACATGTCCAGTTGTGGAAATGAAGGTGCTTTAGCCAGAGGAGAGGTGCAGCACAAGCAGTGGTAAAATCTAGCTCTCTCAAACTAGCCTTTAAAACCACCCAACCCCACGCTTCAGGGACAGCTCCTTCATCCTAATGAAGTCTCATTTTCCAAGGCCTATTCAATGCTTATTCTTTCAGCTTTAAGAAAATCAATCTGCACCAGCTTGAATAGGACCCAACGACCACCAGCACATGGCATGAGAGCCACTTGCTGCCACAGGAGTTCCTGCTCCATTACTTCTCCTCTGAGCTTATAAAATTCCCTTGAGCAAAATTTCCTAGTGATTTGCCACCTTACAACCTGTCCTAGAATATGTGATGAATTACACAATCAAACAACCACTGCTTTATAAAATCCAGCTGAAACTGACTTCCAGCATTTCAGTCACTAGTTGTAGCATCAACATTCCTCTCAACAAGTACCCAGGATAGTATAGGAAAGGACTGTATTTTAGGCTGTTTGCAATAGGATTCACCTCAGCAAATATCTGAAACTGGTATTTACTTAATGGTGGCACTGTTTTTCAATTACATCTCTGAAAAGACAGCAGCAATTACACAATTTTTGCAATATATTCCATAACCAAATATTCACTCTTCTGAAATACCAAACAAGTCTGCACCCACATGCAGCACTCCAGTCTGAGATCACTTTACTCCCACTGGTAAAATCCTAAGGTTTTGGAAAAGAAAAACCATCTGGTTTGCCAGCAGTGGCCCACCGTAGCTCAGAAGCAAAGCGCAGAGATTCTGTTTTCACCGCCATATGTGACCCGAGCTCTTTCTGTCCTGCTGCTGCTGCTTACCTTATGTTCCTCCGCATGTGAGACGGTTTCTGAGCCCTCTTCTTTTTGGTGTCCTCAGAGGCCAGGCTCTTGTGCTGGTTCTGCAAGAGTTGCTCTGCCCGCTCGCTCTGAGATGAGGTAGTTGAAGTCGAGCGCTGCCATTCTCCATCCTCCGCGTGCTCCGCATGCTCACCACTGAACACGCCTTCCTGGGGTTGGTCTGCAGGGGCAAGAACAGGACATGGGAGCAGCTGTGCCAGGCTGGCAGCTGGCTTTTCCATCAGCATTCAGCAGCATTTGAGCCAAACAGGAACCAATAGGCCCTACTCTCATTCATTTGCAAGCATGTCACTCTGGGGGTCAAAACTGGGGTCCCTTCTGACAGTCAAAGGGAGTTAAAAAGTTTTTCAGTGAAGGGTCTGTCCCTAGTGAAAGCCAAGACTACGACCCCTTAACACAGCCCTAAAGTGTCCTGACAAAAAAACAAGGCAAAATTATTCAGGTCCATGTGGAGCACTTGCTATCCCAATAGTCTGTTTCTCTATGAGGGCCTGATAAGCTCTGATTAAAATCAGGAACTTGAATCTCTTTTCCTTTGTTTCACATCATTCAAGTAGGGCAGAAATTTCCACCCCATGTAACCATCTCCCAAGTCAAGGGAACACAGCGTGTGAAAGGTTATCTGGTTCAAACACTGGGTCATGGCTCAGCAGGCAGCTCAGTGGTTCTAGCACCAGCCTTCACTTTCATGGCTTAAATGGGAATTTCCAACAAGCTTTTTTGTCAAACAAAACTTAAGTGGCAATACTCTTTCCACATAATAAATCACATGTGTTCCTTTTTCTCTTCATTCTCCTATTTTCAGACTTCCATTTGTGCCTGATTCCACTCTCAAAGCACAATGTGAAATGACACCTTGTTCTATGTGACACTTGGCTCTTCAACAGGCTGCCAGTGACCAAGCTAATGCTTCCAGAGCAAAGAAAGGAAATGTTTCTGTTCAAAAGCCTCCCTTGAAGCAAACTGTTTCTGACAAGCGTTGTAATAGCTTCTTTGAAGCATCTTGTCCCCTTGTGTCAGGCAAAGAGATACCCTGAACTTCATCTTGTAATCAGCTTTCTTGCTTACATTGTGTATCTAAGCTAATGACTGAACTGAAATGACACTTAGACAGAACTTTGAAGGAAAGAAGACATCAGTGCAGAGGAATGTGGCAGATGAAGTAATACAGAACCAACAACCATCACATTGTGACTCAGGGATCTGGAGACAGGGAGCATTCTTTCTCAAAATGCTGGGAGCTTAAATGAAGGATGCTACAGTACAGCACATTGCACCTACAGCTGTCATGTTGATATGCCCATTAAATTAACCTTATTTCCAGTATCACATCTTAAAATTGAGATGACAGGAAGTAGATTCACACCTTATTCAAAAGCACCAACTTTGCAAGCTTCCTCTCCAGACATCCCACCAGACCCACCCCAGCATTTGCTGGGACTTCAGAGCTCAGCCCACCATGGACCAGCACCAGCAGATCAGCTCAAACATTCTGTGAATATCTGTCTCTGCAAGCTCTACACATACTGGAAAACCAGGTATTCACAGCTTACAGGATGGAACAGATCTCATGATGAATGCAAGGAGAGTTATGTATGAAGATAAAGGCAAAGGGGTTCACTGCTACAAGCACAGCAGTTTTACCACAGCCATGGTCTTGGAGCCCTGTCCTCCCACCATGCCTCTTTAGACTTACAAGCTCAGATATCAAGCATCAGGTCACTTGCAGACAGAGAACTGTGCTGGGAATAAACCCAGTTTCTCAGGCTTCCCAGACAACAACTCTGCTATTTGAGCTATAGACACATTTTAGTCACATTACCTGCAATTCTTCAGCACTGTTTCCTTCCCCCCACCCCTCTTGACTCCTGGTTATATAACTAGATCAAAAGATTGGATGAAATAGGGCAAAGGGAAGCAGGGAGGCTGCACACGTGATCACATGCTCCGGGATGAGTCATTAAACCTGAGACAAACACTGCCATGGTTACACTGCTGCCATCTCACCCTGGGCCCGGAGGACCTTGACAAGGCAGCAGAGAGCACAAAGCCATGCTTGTTTGGAAGAGGAAGTGCTTCCCTCCCCACACTCCAGCAATTGCCCACGTCACCTCCTCCAGCACTGTGCCAGGCAAGGGTGTCCTCGGGACAAGGGTGATAACAGCAAAACCTAAAGGCTCAGGAGCCCAAATGATTGTGTCTCCTCTGTGTTTTCAGATGCGTTGTGCAATCCCTATGTAGACTCATTCCATTTCTGCATTTTACCTTTTCTTCCCTCTTAATGATACGTAATACAAGCTCTGGTGAAACCCACACACAGCTGGACCAGACAGAGTTTTAAAATATAATTCTCATCTGACCAGGAGCCTGAAGCCCAAAATTTGATGATAAAATTGGTCCCACACTGAGTACAAGCCCTCAGCCATGTCTGCTCAGGCTGGTGTTTGTCCTGCCAATACAAGTTCTGAGGTGAAGAACACAATCTGTGCCTCAGCCCACATTCCTGACACATATGCATCAAGAGAACTCTTCCATGCTAGCTACAGCTCCCAACACCTCACTGATTCAGCTGCAGTGGGATTCAGGGGACAGCCAGCTTCCCAAAGGCTGCTCCTATCCTTGCCACCACCATGAATAAAGCTTTCCACCAAGTTTAACTAACACAATGATAAAATCACAAGTCTAACTTTGCAACAGCTCCCACCACACCTGTGGCATGAGCTGGCAGTTACCAGCAGGAATTGTTTTGCTGCTGCTTTGTATTAAACTCCTGATTATGTGCACAGGCTAAACCTAACCCAGATGAAAAGCACAGCTCCCCGCTGCAGTCGTGTGGCTGCTCTCCAACACGGTGAGCTCCAAGCTGTGTAAATGGGACCCACACTGGGACAGAAACACATGAGAAACAATAACTACACACACCAACACCTATTTTGTATAAGAACAGGTCTGATCTTTGCACTGGAGGGAGTGTCAGAACAGCCTCGTTGAACAGGTCCCATCAGGTAATCAATGGAATAATCTTACTGCCCCAATTTTGCCAAACCTACAACAGAAATGCAATTACAGTTTTGTAACAGGAGCTCAACACACTACTCTGGCATGGTTATACAAGTAATGTTTTACACAACACAAAAATTCATCAGCCACGTTTGCATGTTGACAACTGTCTGATCATGCTGGAGCTGCTGTGCACTCTAGGAAGACCTGGGCATTTATCCACTTTGCCAGCTTGAGAAGAGCATTGCCACCAGCCTGGGGGGTGACAACCCAGCACAGCCCTGCACAGCAAGATGAGACACATCAGGGAAAGCAGACCCAAGTCTGCCCAGCCAAAGACAGCCATGGGTCACGTGTGGTTGTTGGTGTAAATCCATCCCATGGTTACACGCCATGGGTACCAAGAATCACACAGTTCACACCAGCTTTATTCCATGTTTTGCACTGTCCTCACCAGATCTACAAAGAGGATTTCCCAAGGGAAGTGGTGTTAGCATCAATGCAGCTGTTCCTTCAGGTGGGTTATAGCTCCCTGTCTGAGAAAACCCCAAACAATTCCCAGGTGGTTATGGACACCTGGACACACCCAGGCACTCTGTCCTGAAAGGTACCCTGAATGCCAAGAGGGGCACGACTGTCCTTTCTCATGCACTTTAGAGGTGTGAAATGTGCCTGCACCCTCAAACCCCAACAGATCTGGTTACAGCATGGCTCTGGTTTGTGCTGCAGACCAGAGGCTGCCAGTTTTCTTTGCTCAATAAGCAGCAGCAAGCACCACCCACAGATGTACATACAAATAGGGGGGAGGTGTTTGACCGACACTTGCATGCCACAGTTTACAGTTTAGAAGTCTCTGTAAGAAAGAGAGTCGTGACTGCTGTGTGTAATGCTTCAGATGCTCCCTGTCTGGTATGGCTGAACTGCCAGAGCTGTCCCTAAACACTGCACACAGCTGTGACTCATGATGGGTAACACAGCAAAAGATTTGTCCCAGTCAGGCACCTCCTACTGCAGCCCAGCTCACCTCATCACCTCCTTCTCAAACTTCCATTACAACAGCACAGCATTCAGCCTGGAGAATATTCTCTAGATCATCGAATCAGCAGTGAATTGCTCTCAACAGAACCTGCTCTGCAAAACGCATTGCTCAGGTTGCTGCAAAGTGTCACGAAGCAGCAGGTTGTTTTGAGGTGTGACATTTGTGTAATTAACACTGTCTTCTGACACCCAGGTAAGTGAATAACAGTGTTACAGCAAATCTCAGTGCTCCAAGGCAGACCTCAGCAAGTCCAAGTGTTTGTGCATCAACAGTTTGGCTCTAGCAACAATCAGCGCTCCTAGGATTACAGAAATTCCCATTCGGAAGATTTGAAGGTCTCCCACCTGAGCTTGCTGCATAAGAAGATCCAAAAGGGACAATCTACTGTGTCTTGCCTGCTCAGTTATCAGCTAACTAACAGGGCTAGCTAGGGGTACGTACACCTCCTCGTGGGAGACCAGTTTCATTGCCAGGGTAACTCCAGTGACTCCAGGAAAGACACAGCACTGAAAACCAGACACTTGCTGATTTCTAAAATCATTTCACTACGGAAACTGAGGATATCAAATAGGACAGTTTTGCTGAGTTTTTAGGCATTATTTCCTACCCTAAGGACAGGGATGTGCATGCATGGTGAGGAAGGTAGCTGCATGCAGAGCAGCTAGCAGTTAATTCTTACTTTGGGAGCTTTCTTTTGTCCTGCACAAAGAACAAAGAGCAGTTAAATATTATTGCAGGCCTTTTGGGAATTTCTATGCAGTTTGTGGGCAAAAGCCTGTCAGGGACTAGCTAATACTAGCTAGTGCTACTACAGCCAGTACTGAGCTGTCAAAGCAGGAATGGGAGGAGCACTGAGGGATGGCACAAGAAAGTCTAATTGCACAGCTCCAGCTGCAGCTCAGTCCCTGACACACTGAACTACAACTGGAGTGTCAAAGGCTGGAGGAGCAACTCTGCAGAGCAAGCTCGACTGCAAAGGCTCTGACAGCCTGGAAGGTGCTCTGTGGGGTTAGGTGATGTTCCTCCAGCCTGCTGGGAGCTGGAGTGGCAGGTAGGTGAAACCAGAGTGCAACAGTACCTGGCTCAGGAAGAACAGTGGTTCTCTAACAGCAGCACAGGAGGCTGGCAACATCCAGAGTCCTCTGGCTCCTGCTGTACTCAGCTGTGCAATATAAATGAAATATTTTCAAAATATTCTTTGCATGCAACTGGTGCAGCTGTTGCGTGGATGCCATGCAAGAAGGGAGAAGTGGTGTCTGCACAGAGCACCTCTCACAGAGCTGGCATTGTGTGAAAATACCTGAGCACCTCAAGGCTGGGCTGGAGGCAGGAAATTCCTTGTGAAACCCCTCAAGTACAGTGTAGGTGAAAGTAAGGGAAAAGCTCAGACTCCCTTCCTCCAGGCTTTACCTGTTGCAACACCCAGGAGAGGCACAAAGACGGCACACATCAACAACTGGTTGCTTCCACCCAAAGCACTAGGAATGCCACCTCAGGGGGGTCGGAGCGGGACAGAACAGGACGCAGCCCCTTGGGGAACTCGGGGCTCTCCGCGGCACCCGCTGTCAGGGCAGCTAATCAGCAACAAGACTTTGTTCTACTCGGAAAATAATCGGGCTCAGTCCTCGACGGCAGGACGCCCCTCCCAGCCACCAGCGCTTAACAAAGCCCTAATTATGTAAGTATTATATAACCCGGCACACGTGCCCCCCGGTGCCGGCCGCGGCACCCGCGCCTGCCCGCGCTGCCCGCAGCACGGCGGACCCCGCGCCCGGCCGCTGCCACCGCTGCCAGCGCGACAGCCGGGACAGCCTTTTGTCCGCACAGGAGCGCGGCTGTGGGAGCTCCCAGGCCAGGCACTGCACCCTGGCCAAGCGGGCAGCCACGCCGTGAGCCGCGGGCAGCGGGACCGGCAGCCCCGGCCCGGGCTGTCCCCGCCTGGCTCCGGCGGAACGCAGCCCACCGAGCACGGCAGGGACCGACTCCCGGCACTGCTCCGGCCCCAGCTCTGCTGCCGGCTGCGGTGATGCCTGGTGTCCTGCTGAGTCACAGCCATGGCACTGCCAGGCACAAAGGCGTCTTTCGGGCTGAGCCTGCTCCCAGGGGAAGCTTCCCTCACTTGTCAAAAAGCACGTACATCTTCATTCCCGTTGCTGATTTATCTAGGAGTTAACCACCCCAGGTCTGTCGTTCATAGCTGTCACTGTAACCAGACACAGAGTCTGTCATGTTGGTATAACAAAGAGCGCTGCTTGAAGTCTGAGTAACATGTTTTTCATCTCTCTAAGTATCAGTAAAGTGATCACTCGCTGGGGGTTCAAGACACCTATATGAAATCTGCAGATTGCTGGTGAGGGATGGCAGGCTGCCTCTGTCCCCAGTGCAGGACCAGAGGATGGAGGGAAGGGATGAGCTCTAAAGAAAAAGCCACTAGCACTAACCCTGTGGGTATGAGGAGGGAGCCAGACCATGAGCACACTTCAAGTCAAACCCATCTTCAGTCTCCCTTGGCAAGAAGTAAGCCCGAATCAATGGAAAACTTTAAAAGATAATTACAAGGCAGCGCTGCCCTTCTTTTTTCCTTCAGTCATCTTCCAGCATATCAGTTGCTGATGAAGTTATGCTGAAGAATAAAACTCCTTTCCTGGCCTGCAGGAATCCTTCAGGAACAAAAGGCAGCAGAATTGAAGGGCAGGAGCAAGGAATATATCACCCAGAAACCAAAGGGCATGGAAGCAGCCAAGAAGTGCCAAGAGGCAAACTGGAATATCCAACAGCCAACTTCGGTGACAGGCAATATATCTTCCAACGCTGGGATTATGCAAGCAGAACCAGGCCCCAAATACCCAAGAGATCTTGTTCTGGCTGGGCCTCAGCGCTGTGGACGCTGAGACCCGGGTTACATAA
This sequence comes from Cettia cetti, assembly GCA_013401135.1. Lineage (NCBI taxonomy): Eukaryota > Metazoa > Chordata > Aves > Passeriformes > Sylviidae > Cettia > Cettia cetti. The sequence goes on from VZUI01028482.1 coordinate 130,750, forward strand.
ACACCAAAGAGCACTTATATAACTGTTGTATAGCACAGGCTCGCAGGCACCAGCACCCCATTGCCACTGGCGTGTGGCAGGTACCTGCTCTGGGAGCCAGCCCCTCCAGGACCTCCTCCCATCCCTGCACAAGCCCCTGAATGCAGCTCAGGTGAGGTGCTCATCAGGTTGTCCTCCCTTTTGCAGGCACCACAGGCTCATGGTTACTCTGGAGCACTGGGCAATCCTGTATCCATTTCCAGCTCCAGTGTGCTCAAAAGAGGGTTGTGAAATTTCAAATCAAACATTTTCATAGCACTTTGAGACAGCAACACCTGGAGGTATAGAGAACGCTGCTACCTGCCATCCCTCTCCTAGATATGGAATCAAAACTACTTTTCCAGATGAAAGTCCTCAAACATAAACTGTTCCCTCCTGCCGTGCCCCATCTCCTGCACAGACACTGGGCATTAGGGAAGACAGGGAAACAAAGACAGGAAAGGCACCCACCAAGGTAGCAAGGGAAGCAGGGATGGGTCACATTTGTCCTTTAGCCAGGGGTGTGTGAGAGCAATGAGTTACATAAAGCTACTGCTCTGGAGTCAGGAAGTGTTTCAGGCTGTGTGCTGGGAAGTTTTCAACAAGCTATGCGCAGGAGGGAACTGAAACCTCCCCTTTCTGGTTATCCCAGTTAACTAGTAACCCAGAATAGAGTTTTGTCAGCCAGATTATGAAAATTACCATGGGGATCTAAACCACAAGTAACTGGATTTAACCTTATTTATTTTCACAACAGTTTGAAGCTTTTTTTAAAAAAGAGAAATATGATCTAGTTTATTGAGGAGGCTAAATATTGATTTAGGTAACAAAGATAAATTTCCCCTTTCCAGCTTCAGAAAATAGATGCATACGGGGGCTTGACACATTCCAAACACAGTGAATCCAGCTGGCTGCTACCATAACTCTTCCAGGGATAAATTTCAGGGACTAAGAAAAGAGGACGAGTAGGGGAGCAAGCATTCTGCATTATGCAATGATTACATAAGCATTAATTTACACTAGGTAGCTGCGAGTTGTAGCTTTATACCAGCATACCCTCAGAGCAATGAGAAATAATAAAGAAGGGATTATTGCTGCCACACACTTCCAAGGCCACCAAAATGGCAAACAAACAACAAGCACCAGCTGAACTTTAATCTCTGCCTCAAGCTCTCACAGTAGCGTTGCTCAGGACCTGTTAACAAGGACAGGGAGAAGACAGGTGACACTCACTCCTAATTTAAAGGAGTGGCATGGGAAATAATCTCAGCACAAGGCATCCTCCAGCATCTGAGTCCTCCTTTGTTGTTGTTCCTGATGGCAGTGGTGTAAGAGAGGAGTGACTTCAAAATTATAAGTGTCATTTGCATTCTAGTCAGCGTCAAAGGAGTTCACGGGCATGAAGACCTCCCCACAGTAACCTGTGAAACACCCTCCTGTCCCTCTTGCAGAGGAGGAAGCCAAATCAAAGCAATCAGGTAGGCATCAATGCTGAGTAACTCAAGTTTTTGGCTCCCTGTCCTATGCTCTAACCAACTACTTTCTTTCTTCTCCTTAAATATAATTTCTCACTTGAAAAAAAAAACAAATCACAGTTGGGGAACTTTTTTTTAGTATTGTAACAAAGCACATAACTTCAGCTACATTCCCTTTTTCTGCCTCAGTCTCTAAAGTAATTTCAGAGGAATTTTTAAGGACTCTGTTTAATGAGGGAGGCATTACTTGGGAGAAAAATTCAAATTGTTGAGTTGGAGCCTGTGTGCCACCGCATTCCACTGGCACTTCTCTCATCAACTGCAGCCAGAAAAGTGACCAAGAGCACTGGAGAAAGTTAATAAGACCAGAATGAAACACCATCACTGAAAGAACAATCTGTTTCTAGTTTTCCTTTCCAAAATATTGGTACTGCTAAAGGAGTTTGACAAAAGGCTGTGACGTTGTTTACAGCAATCAGACTCACACAAATTGAAGTCACAATGTCACAAGGATTCCTCCACCCAAAATACCCAACACCCTCAGAGCTAAGCACATTACAGCCTGGAAAAGAAACAGGTTCCTTTGTAAGGTTGCTAAAATGACAATTACCTCTATGGTCAAAAAAGAAATAAATGTGTATATCAGGAGGAAACAAAGATCTTTACATTGAAGACATTTTTCTCACAGGACAACAGGGGGATAGGTAGTGTGCTGCAACAAAACTTGATTCACTGGCTGGTGAGTGCTACCATAAAATAATTAAAATCTGCTCTAACTTTCCAGAAACATTTTTAAAATAACAAAAAGGTATTACTGCACTGCATACAGAGGTGCATGCTACTTAGAAGACCCCAAAGATGTGTTCAGGCACCTGGAGTCAGGAAAAGCCATATAAACCAGAGAGGAAAAGAAACACTGCTCAGTGGTTGAAGCACAAAACCAGGGAAGAACATGATGTGTAAGTTCTGCACAGACTCACTCAGTGACCTTGTGCAGTTTATCATCTCTCCTGGGACAGAAAGGTTGTGCAGAAGTGTGATGGAGACTTTCCTGGATCCACCAGCCAGAACAGAACCTCATTAGATCAGTTTAAAAGGCCTCCTCAAAGAGAGAGAATTTTCTAATGCTAGAGACTGTGACAAACCTTGCCCCAGACTCTACAACTTAATGGGTACAAAGAGGAGTGAATTCGCACTTTTGCTCTCTAATTTTTGTATAAATACCTTTCCACCCCAAATTTTTGAAAGGCCTCTAACCTTGTATTCCTCCTCCATCTATGACCTACAGTCTAATTTCCAAAAGCATCTTTCCTTCCCTGTCTTCTCTTTTTATACCTATTATCTAGACTAAGTTACATAAGCCACTTGTATCATCACCCAGATTCCTCATTTATCCAAACTCATTTTCTATTGTAATTCCTTTTTTTCTCAGTTCACACTCTCCTAGAATTAGCTTCTTTGTCCTGCCACCACAACCAGAGAAATATGACGGATTTTTTTTTCTAGAACTCCCCTTCCCACTAATGGGTAACTAATATTGCTTGGCTTATTTCTGTAAAAACTCCTTATGACAACCACACTGCACTTCTGTAATAAACCAGGAATCCAGAGCTGGAACTCCTGGGCACCATTTTTGATCAGTCTGTTAGGTTCATAGCATGACTTTGGAGGTATCTGCCACATGAACAAGGTGCAAGAAGCTTGGCATCACAAAGTACCTCACCTCAAAGTAAGAAGTTAAATTACAAATTCAGAAAGTTCTTCAAATCTGAGCCAAGTTTTTTTTTCAACACACAACATCCTCCCACCAGCAAACAAACTAAGTGGCAGGTATCCCCAAACTGCAAACTCCTGTTAGGATTTCACCAGCATCTTCCATTTGATAGGGGGGAAAACGGCCAAGTAGCTTTTAGTGTCTTAGGCACTAATTAGGGGATCTGGAGCAAGCACCAACAGCTCTGCCTGGTGCCCAGATTGTTGCCCGGTCAGCAAGTCACCAAATATTTCACTGACAAAAGAAGCTCTTGAAACTCTTATCAAGTAAGATGTTGCAGGGAAAGTATACAAAGTCAAAGGAGTTGGGGGAGAGGACAGTGGATAGAGAATGACACTGCTATTAACTGCCTACTCTCTTGGAAAAAATAACTTTTGCAGCATTACAACACAACAGCAGCAGAAACAATAACAGCCAGACCCAGAATGTCGCATCACCAAAGAATTCAGAATTATAGGCACAAAGGAAGACTGAGCTTCCTTCTCATGTCCCCTCCATCAGGCCAAAAGACACTGCAAGGCTCTGAAATCTCAACCTCTTCCACCCCTGCCTGGTAGGGAGCACATTAAAACCTGAGACCTACAGAAGAGCCTTGGTTCCTGATGCCTTTTACTGGCCACTGAGTGGGGGCTCCAGCCCAGAGGGGGGAAGATGAATGGCCTGTAACAGGAAAGCAAGAGGGAAAAGAAAACAAGGGAGAAAAAAAAAGAAAAATCAACCCACAAAATCCCCCATCTGTGTCCTACCTGGAAACTGCTGAGACTCATCCAAGAGTAGCATGCTGCTCAGTGCAACGAGGCAAGCCCTTTGCTTGCACACTTGTTCACCGTGGCCGTACACTCCCAGCTCTTCTGCTATTCTTGTCTCAGGGTCTTCAGGACAAAAGTTTCCAGTTACTCCTGACAACTCCTTATCTCTGCCCACAGCCCAGCGAGCACTAAATCCACTCTCAGTGGCTGTTCAGTTCGCAGGCGGGAAAAGGCTCCTGATAAAACAGTCCAGGGTACAGGCAAGGAAACCTGCACTTAAAAGTTTCTGAAAATAACTTTGGTAAATAGCTCCTAGTGCTTGAATTCACCCAGCTGGTGTGACGAGAAGCAGTACGTATATATCCTCCCTGCACCCAGCCGAGATGGACCAGGGTCACTGTTATATAACTGGTTAAATATGCCTCGTGTTCAGCCTAAATAAAAATTGTCACTATCTCCTCCCCTGCTTGGAGAGTCAAACAACACAGCCCTGCCCGAGGTAGCTGCTGCTCCACACTGGGAAGCGATGCCTGGAGCTGTGCTGCCGGGATGGTTTGGCTTCCGTACGCGCTCCCGATCAGCGATCAGCGGGAGCAACCTCAGTTGTGCCTGGGAAAAGAGTTTTAGAAGAGAGAAGAGGAGCAGGGAGGCTGAGTGGGTGTGTACGGGGGAGGTCTCTCTCCTCTGGAGCAGCAGAGCTGCACGCCGTACGGATCAGATCCCATTCACTCACCCTGTGATCCAGTTCAACTAGTGGCAGAGACCAAGAGGGAGAATAAAATAAAAATCCTTACATAACCGTTCAGGCTCCGGTGGGGCCCCGCGCAAGGGGAATCCCAACAGACAACAGGACGTTCAGAGCAGGGGACACGTAGGACCGGAACTCTGCTCCCGAGTTTCAGAGCACACAAGGAAAAGTGAGTGGGAAGGAGATGCAAAAAGGGGTACAGCCTTTCTGGCTTGGAAAACAGTTGTGATTTGTAAGCTATTTGTATGATGCCTGCTAATTTGCAAGAAACCTGGACAACTGAGACTGAAACTTGAGCAATTTGATGGAGCTGGTAACCTGTTTGCACAGTAACAGGTAAAAGAGCATCCTGTTCACTTGGTTAAATCAGCAGCTTGTAGACCACCACAAGTTCCTCAGTTTTCAGGAAATAACTCGTCAGAATTTGTGGAGTGGGAGACTATTTTATGTGAGCCTTTGTCCCAGGACAGGCACAAGAGAGAATAAATAAATAGAGAATAAGTCCTTTAAAGCTGTAGTTGAACCTCTAAAGGCAATCCATCCTGCCTAACCTTCCTCAGTGTTACAGAGACTCTATCGATGTCCAAATTCCCTTCACAGGCATACCTAATGCCAGTAATAAACAGCAAACCCTGGCTGAGAGACAGGTAATGAAATTAGCTCGCTGGTACTGAGCATTTGTCCATGTAACAAAGTCAGCTGTTTATTGAAACAACAGGTGAGGGAGTGCTGGGAAAGCCAGGACATGCACAAGAACCCAAAGCCAGGCGGTGCCCAAACAGCCCTAGCACGGACCTGCAGGAGTCCAGGACAATGAGCTGCACTCTCAACAGCAAAAGCTGATCTCAAGGTCTGCAAGCACAGCCAGGGCAGAGCCCAGTTCCCCTTTCTGTGTCTGACTCCAGCCATTTTTATTTGACCTTTTATATGAGAGGGTAGCAGGGCACTGCAAATGCTTGCTGCCATCAGAACACCCTCGGTGCTTCAGGGTACATCACAACTTTGGAACAAACCTAAGATGCTTTTTTATAATTAGAGCTATATAAATTTTACCAAAAAAACCCCCAAGAACTGTATTATAATTAAGAAACTCAGTAACAAGGCAGTCTTTCACCTATGTTACAGATTCGAACAGCCTGGCTGGCACACAATGTTTATCACGGGGAAAAGAAGGACAAATATATTAAAGAAGTGCATAGCCAAGGATCTTGTAACAGGCTTTATAAGGACTTAGTAGGGTTGGAATAAATAAGCAAACATGACCTCAGCATCTGACCTAACAGATTTATGAAACTGGAAAGCAAGATTTAAAAACAAGTACTGAGTAAATAAAACTGAGTATTTGCAAAGCATGTAGTCTGGTTTTGGCTGGGAGAGAGTTAATTTTTTTCATAGCAGCTAGTATGGGGCTATGCTTTGGATTTGTGTTGGAAATAGTGTTATAAAAGAGATGTTTTTGCTATTGGTGAGCAGGGCCAACAAAGAGTCAAGGCCCTTTCTGCTTCTGACACTGCCCCACCAGTGAGGAAGCTGAGGGTGCACAAGGAGGTAGGAGGGGACACAGCTGGGACAGCTGACCCCAACTGGCCCAGGGATATCCCAGACCATATGGTGTCAAGCTGAGCATACAGAGCTGGGGAAAGCAGGAGGAGGAGAGAGGGGATGGCTGGAGTGATGGTGTTTGTCTTCCCAAGTCACTGTGATGGAGTCCTGCTTTCTTGGGGATGGCTGAACACTTGCCTGCCCATGGGAAGGAGTTGATGAACTCCTTGTTCTGCTTTGCTGTTAAATTATCTTTATCTCAACCATGAGCTTCATCATTTTTACCCTTCCAATTCTCTCCTCCATCCCACTAGGGGATAGTGGGTGGCTGTGTGGGGCTGAGCTGCCAGCTGAGGTTAAACCACAGCACATCCATATCACAGCAGCCAAGCACGAGAAAAATGGAAGTTCAATACACTGGTGAGAACAGGAAACCTATTCCTGTCCTTCTGCACACAGCAATAAAAAGGGAATTTCCTTCTTCACCTTAGTGTGCAAAATGTAAAAGAAATGTTTCTAACTCTTCTACTCACAACAGCCTGCTGGAGGGGCCACCACTGTTAGCCAGGATAAATACATATTTGCACAACCAAGAATTAAATCTGCCTGAAACAGTTTTGAAAATGATCTCCTCATGGAAGGTAATCTTGTTACAGATAAGTCCATTTACTGAATAGCTTTTCCATGAGGCCAGTCTTACCAGTAAGCAATGTTCTCCCTCTCCTACAGGGTCTGAAATCTCACCCAGCTGTCACACCTCACCCTCCTCATCTCAAACCACAAACTCTTTGCAATTGTATGAACTGTGCTATACATTACAAGAGGCTTCTCAAAAAGCTTTTCTGACCTGAGAGATTCCCTTGCTAACAATTTAGGAGATTACTTGTATATTAAAAAAAACAACCAAAAAACAAAAAACAAAACACTATGAAGTTTGTATTTTCATAGAATACTAAGATAAAGGTCCTTCAGAACATGTTTTTTATTTGGCTGACAAGTGTTTCCAGCAGCAATGTCAGCATCCCTGAACACTGCAAATTTACAAGCATTAAAACTCATACCTAAACTTGTCTATACAGACAAGTAACTTGACTGTAAAGTGTTTCAGGACACTAGTTCCTCCGTATAGCAAAGAACATTAACAAAACTGAAGTCAGTTAAACTAAGTAAATTTCAACAAAATGTCCCAAAAGATGCATTCTCTTCAAGTTGGAGTAGCTCCTTCTCAGCCCCATGCCTGTTGTCCACCTTGAACCTCTCATCCCCCGCTCCACAGGCTGAGCAGCTCCATGACTGCTCAAGACTGACCTGATCCAAGCCCAGCAAGCCCAGCATCAGAAAGCAGCACTGGATCTATGATGTGCCACCCTGCTCTGAGCCCCTGCAAGCTGGGGTGCTTCCCTTCTCTCCAGGCTGTTCATCCCCATCACCACCCCATAAAGCAGCCAAGATCTTCCTTGCCCACCCTAAACTGCTCCCTGCTGGCTGCACAGTCCCTTCCCCACCCCAGGGCTTTCTCCCAGCCATGCTCCACATTCCCCACTGACCTCCACTGTACAGGGAAGCTGCCTACTAACCCAAATTGTTTGTAAGTTACTGAACAAGGCTTGACAGCTACATTTCACTCTTGATTAGCACCTGCCAGTAGCACACACACATATCATTAAGGCCACTTTCCCTGTCCTAGTTTCCAAATTGTTTCAGTAACACAGAAAACACACAAGAATACCAGGTTTGAGTTGGACACTGTGTAAGGTGTTGTTTATCCACGCAGAACAGTTCAGACAGAATCACACTTGGACTCCACAACACTCTGTATTGGCAGCTGAGTACTGTTGGGCTTTGAGAATCATTTGCTTTTTAAACAAACACTGTAAAGCAAATAAAAATTCTTTTTAATAAGATCTCAACCAACCATGGAAAACCAGAGGAGTTTTTCCATTCACTTTAGTGAGTTTTAGACAGAACATAAGGCATAAAATTTGATAAATCTGTTTTTTCTCATTTTATTTTATTCATATAAATCTTGGCGTATTTTTCTTTCCCAAACTCATCAAATCATAAGTGAGGGGAGGTCGAGAAGTTGTACATAATGCAACAAAAATCTAATTGCACAAAATACAGGAAGTGACACAATGCAGTGCCTCTTGCAAATGCTTTTCACACTGGCACTGTGGCAAAACACACTGCTTGAAATTCCAAGGCTTTCAAAAGTTGTTTAAATGTACCAAAGAAAACAAGCTCTTACTAGACAAGATGTAATGATTTAAAGTCGAAGAATTTATACCATAGATATTTATCATCATTTTAATCAAATCCATTGAGTTACAATCCCAGTTACATTCAAGAAACTGATTCCTCATATCTGTAGTTTGCTAAATTTCTCTGCTGCTGAAGATGACACAATGTATTTGTGCACCACTGAAGAGTTTCTTGGTACAACTTAAATTTCTTTCCATTCATTTTCTGCTATGTGCAAATTTGACATAAATTACAAGCTGAGTACCCCTTTTAAAGTACCCCTTTTAAATTGCTTCTAACAGTTCAAGTATTTACTTTACATAGATGAAGATTACCTGCAGATGTTTTAATTGCAAAATTTGTTTTGACAGAGATTTAAACTAGAAGTTTCTGTTCACCTAGCCCAAAAAGATTTTTATCTTGTAGCTTTTCCCTTTCTCATTCCTATTTGCATATTTGCAAGTGAAAAAATCCTCTGACTCCTACTTAGATTTTTTTCGAGGCTGAGTCAGTGAACTGCATATTGAAGAAAATGAGAACAAGACATTTTAAACATCTGCAGTACAAAATACTGTTAATAAAAATTACTTTAATCCAAACAATGAACCAGACACTTCTAAAAGTTCAGCATTGCAGTTTCTTTAAAACCTAAGCAAGAAGTTAAGAAGATAAATAAAGAAAATAATTGTGAGGTAATACTGTGTTTTAAAATCTGACGAATACTTCTAATTTAATTAAAACAGTTCCTCACCTCCTTACACACTTTCATTATTTAATATTACACTTGTATAACATATAGCTACATGCACATTTTATTAACCAGTCATTAAAACCAGAGCAATGCCACATAAACTAGAGGAAAATGAAAATTAAGACCTTGCACAGTTTTAAACTCAGCGGAAAATCAAAGAAGTGTTTCACCTAGTAGATTTGAACATAAAAGGGGTGCTGCTTAAGATGTAAACCAAAGGATTTTCACTTTGGCTTCTTCACACTCATCAGGTGAATTTGGCAAAGTGACTTTGCCACACCTTACCTGTTCAAGAGGGGAAATACCACATTACAAATTTGCTAATTAGTTTCCATATGATTTCATCACCTTTACAGAAGTTGCAGATGAGGGAATACAGTATCTATTAGCAATGAGGAGGTGTGGTACAAAACTGACAATCCAAAGGTACATGGGGGAAAAAGGCACCAAACAGGACCAAGGAGCAAGTGGGATTGTCCTTTATTAGAGATTCTCTGGCTTTAAAAAAAGAAAAAAAGCAAGTTTTTGGCCAATAAAGCACAACCTCTATATCCTGTAAAGTTCATAAGAAAAGCAGGAAGACAACTTGGAGCAATTCTTTGTTCAGTTAATAACTGCCCATTCGCTGACCCTGCTCCCCACACCTTCATGCTACTCTCACATTTGTGACAACTTTAAGAGAAGAGATAAAAGAGAGGGAAAAAAAAACACTTGAGAAATTCCACATACATATATACAGAAAATGCAGAGCCATGGATGTGGGCTGCTCTTGAACTGCATAGAAAGATTTCTATTTTGTATTCCGTCATACGCAATAGATCAAAGGGAAGGAGGGAGAAAAGAGGAGAGAAAAGCGTAGCTGGTTAGATCTGCCAGTCCCTGCACCCATTGGCGGCTCTGAAGGAAGCAGAGCTCTGGCGTCATCACCTCCTTTTAAAGAAGTAAGGCAAGTCATTACTCCAGGTTATATAACACTCAGACTATGCCAGACTTTGTGCCACCCTCTCAAAAAGGAAGCCGCTGTCAGAGAGCCTGGGAGGAGGGCAGGGGAGTCACCGACGTCTTCTTTCGGAGCTTCCCCCTGCTCGGGATAAGCCGAGGACACCGGGAAAGAGTCGCCGCGTTCGGACAGAGCAGGCGGCTGGCGAAAGGCTCAGCGACTGACCTGCACCATCGGCAGTCCGTAATCTCCTGCGCAGGGGGCTGGGGGACAGCACTCCTCAGGATCTCATCCTTCCTTCCCACAGCAGCCCTCAGGCCACACCTCACCCTGCTGAGAATAACCTAGTTCACAGGGTCAGTTAAAATGCTGGCATCAGTCAATAAAGCCCCAGAACCTCAGGCGCCACTCCTCCCCATTCCTCCCTGATTTACTGGCACACGGGCTGTAGGCAAGGGACCCCTACGGTCCTCCCACCACCGAAACTGCCCCAACACAACAGAATGCCCAGCCAGGCAACCTGCAGCTTCTGAACCGGCAGAAGGGGAGGTAACAAAGCATCCAGCGCTGGCTGTTCCCAGCAAAGCGCCCAAGAGGATTTTTCTTTAACATCACCGTTTATTGAGTCCAGTAAATCCCGTTCAAGGAAGTTGGGTGCCACGGGGTCTGCACAACGTGCTGGGCACGGGGCCAAGCCCCTCAGACCACACACACAAACATCATTTTGCTCTGACACACACGCCGTGCTTCCAGGAAACCACCAGATAAAAACAGAGGGTAAAATCTGCTGCTTTCTGTAATGAAGAAATGTTCCCTGAGAAATAAGTGGGGCTTTTGCCTAAGTGAGAGGGAAACCTCCTCTGCAACTTCAGTGTAACCCTTCAGTATTACTCAGTCACCAGGTCTGCTAAAACTGTGAATGCTACCATCCCGATCCTTTCTACTTTTGATACTACCTTCATATTTTGTATTTTATTCAGCTGGACTGTGGAAACATAGAAGCCAGCCAGCTCCTAATTTTTTTGGGTCTTAGGAAATCAACACAAGTCTTGAACATAAAGTTTGTGGACACAGAGAGTGTACGGTGAACAGACATAAAGCTCTTAGCACTTTCAGGAACTGAGAGAACAACAAAACCCCTTAAACTTCTTACTTACAGTACATCACCTGAGAAATGCATCCACTATCTGCAATTGGATGCACATTTACTGAGTTATGCACAACCATCTGAGGCTGAACCCCACGTTCTGCCTCTATATGATAAAGTACATTTAAACACTCTGATCCATAAGGATCATTTTCTAATGCGATGTAGTTTCCTATGACAATTTGATTAAGTTTAAACACATGCCAATAGGCAGGATATTAGTTAACAAGTAAATTCTTTTACAGGTAGTGATTGCTTTCATACCTTTTATGATACCACACAAGCCATCCTCTTTGCAGGCAATTATTGGCTTGGAAGACAGTCTACATAAAGTTACTACAAGCATGAAAACATACCTGGCTTGTAAAAAAACATCAAAGTGCACAGTAGTACATGAAAGTTCAGATCTGGCTCTTTACTAAGACCAGAGCCATTGCATAGGCAACAAACCTAGACTTGAGCAAAGGTTTGTTTCCCCCAGGATATGCCATTCCAGCTTCCTTGGAAATAGTACTGGTGGGCCCTAGAGGAAGCTGCATCCAGCCACAAGTAACCAAAATTTAAAAGATCTACACAGGGAAGTCCTTCAAGAAGGAAAAAGTGAGAGGATGTAAATCATCACTCTTCCCCTTCCCCAAGAGACCCACTTTGTGCACTGCAAACATCCACTTGTAGATTAAACTGTAGGATAATGATTTATGGGGACTCACCATTCTGGCATAGGTACATTCAGAACACAGAGGAGTTTACAGTTAAAAGTCTCCCTCATGATTGTCTTCAGTGCTTTCTTAGATTTAGGAAAGTCCTGACTTCTGTTTCTTTCCATACCTTTTGCTCCAACTCATCCACTTTCAAACATAAAAAGAGCCTGCTCTCCACTCCAAGCTTACTCTGATGGGCTTGTGCCTTTCCTTAGCCCCAGCACTTGCTTCCAGCTAAACAAGGAAAGGAGATCAAGGCATATATCACCAGTCTGAGGCAGGAAGCACACAGCAACCAAGGCCACTGTGGCACACACTGCAGCAGATGGAAGCAGGGCTCCTCCAAGAGCAATTCTATCCTCTGAGGCTGCCTCGACCTTGGGATGCCCATCTGCCCTTGGTGCCACCTGGAGACACAGCTGTAAAAGGCTGCTTTCTAAAAGAGTGGAGAGATTAAAGCAGTACCTCATTGCTCCTCCTCTTCTTAAGGAATAAATTTAATTTGCTAGCAGATATAAAGGACAACTTAAAACCAGTGTTTCCTGAAAGAAAATGTTGTGCAGTCAGGTCAGAAGTAAAAGGTAAAAGGCTTTAAGTTGTTGGAACAAATCTCCATTTACCAACACAAGCAAGATCATTCATTTCAGGTAAAAAGTGCAGGGAAATTATTTTCTAACAGCAGTTCCTTTTTTCTTCTCCTTTTTATCTCCAGCAGGATGGGCCTTTCTAAATCTGGATATAGAATGATATAGAATATGATACCATTTAGCAAGATAGGAGACTGTCTCCATACTCTGCCTCTCTCTCAGTTTCATACAGGTAAGTATAACATGACCTAATTTATAAGAATAACTACAGTCAAAAAGCAAAAACTCATGTATTTGAGGAGGAGGAGCCTGCAAAACGAAGAGACTTATACCAAAGACTTTACTCTCTTCCCCTGTAAGGACAGAAAGTTGCTCTGTTCCTAACCACACACATCCAGCTGGGGACTCCCACACACCCCAGTTTTGTTTTGTTCCAGCACTTTGTTGGGAGAAGAAAAGATAGAATGCTGTGTGGTGGGAAGCACATGAATAACACCATCTCCAAAATGAGCAGCAGATCTCTGTACCTCAAGGATGCATTCATGTATCATTCAAAGAAATATTAACCCACACTTCCACATGACTTTAAAAACAGATTTCCAAAATAATTTCAGCTTTAATTACCCCAGGTGTTAGTGAACTTTTTAGAAAGTATGGTACTAACTACTCATTTTTTTCCATCAGATTAGACAAAAGAAATTGCACAGGCAGCTACGAATTGATTTCCCTTTCGATGTAATTGCACCCCACAGTGAGGACCCACAAAGAAGACCATATTAAAGAAAATCCATACTTGCTACAATTTCATGCCAACATTTTTTTTCCCTCAAAAACCAAGCAAAAATTGAAGGAAAAGCTGATCAAGCAGGACCCATTTAAACGAACAGATTTTCCTCTAGTGAAGGTTCAAGGGAGGCAAAGATCTTTTCAAGCTTGGATCAGCAGTAGCTGCCATCTGAAGTCCAGAATTTGGGCCTTGGTATCAAGGGAGGAAGCTCAAAACTGAGGACCAAGTGGCAGCTCAAGTTCAAGCAGAAAGCAGCTACTGAACTACATGTGGATGGTGCTGCAGAAAGGAAAGGTAGCTCTGTTTGAGCTATCAAGGGTCATAAGCAGGATGAGCAGTTTTAAGAGGCTAGAGTGAGGAAAAGGGTCTCTCTTCCCCCTCACTCACCTCATGTGCCAATCTCTCACATGTTCTGAGGTTTCCCTCACCCTGCCAAGGAGCTGCAGTACAAATCATCACTACACCCATGTGTCCTCCTCTCCTGGACTTGCTGTTCTGTACCAGCAACCGTGCTTCTCATTCACTACTCTCCAAGAGTCTGTATGTCCACAAAACCCCACACAAACCAGTCTTGGTTTGCTCCAGCACTTTGTCAGGGAGTAGGAGGAAGAGTATGAGTCTGAGCTGGAAGGAGGGAGCTCCTCCAGCTCTCCAGTAGTTAAACAGAGATGTCACAGAGCTCACATGTTCCCAGCCCTGAGAAAGAAAGAGAGGTCAGGAAAGGAGAAAATGTGCACAACACAGGGCAGGGGAGGGGACAAGGCCAGTTCCACAGAGTTTGTCTTATCACAACAGTATAATCTGTTACAATTTGGTGTTGCCTGGTATCTTTGTACAGTAAAAATTGCAGCACTATTGTAGTACTGGAAAACTGTTCAGTAGTATACCCTAAAAGCACTGATTGCAGCCCCTGTCTGCTGTACCATGCACCCTGTAATGCAAACACAACTAGGAGCCCTTGAGGACAGTGTCTGAATGCTTGTGCTCATTAAGACATCTTTGAGAGATGTCTTACTTTATCACAAACTGCACTTTTAGAAAGTGTTTAATCCATACTCAGAGGTAAGAAAACAAGCAACTTGCCATCATTATTAATAGCAGAATTACAGCAATATTCATGAATAAGAGATAATGAATTCCAGAGATATCAGTCAGAATAATCCAGAGACATTCCCAAAGTGGAAAAACAGAACAGCTCATTGGGATTCATTCAAACACTCAACAGCTTTCCTTGGGAAAGCTCTGAGGTATAAACAGTCCATGCATTTGAAATAATCTATAAAATCCATATTGGAGGTTTGTTTCCTCTTTGCTCAAAATAGTCTTTATTCCTGTGGAATCCTACACAGCCCTGAGCAACAACCAGGATCAGAGAAAAAGTGCAGGACTTGAAACAGCCCTTTATCTCTACAGTCATCAGTACATCACATTTCTAGTGAAAACGATTTAGGGAGTTAACAAAAAAAGTTCCTAGCAGTCACGCATTGCTATCACTAAATCAAACATGATAAAACAGGTGCTGCAACCCACAAGTGATGAGAAAACAGATGAAGTGGGCAGGGATGACAAGGCTGGAAAAGCAGTGGCAGCCTCTGGCTAGGGCTGAAGCGTGCTGCCAGGATGGGTGTGCAGTCTGGCAGCCGGGGAAGGGGCTGGAAGTGTCAGAATAGATTCTGGAAGGAACATTCTAGGAAAAAAAAAAAAGAAAAAAAAAAGAAAAAAAAAAGAAGAAAGCTGTAAGAGCTCCTGCACATGATGTTCAGGTTCATTAACTGGCCACTGAAGAAAAGGATAAAGGATGTAAGCCTTGTGGTTATTAGCTTTCACTTACTCAGAAATATTCAGAAAACTAGCTTTCCATGCTGTTTTGTTTCCTTGAGAGCAGGGGCAAAGGTTGAAGAGCTGTGTTCTTCAATACTGAAAGCCTGTACCATACAAGTACAAATTAAACTCTAGACCACCTATGACAGCTTATACTAAATGCAAATAAAACTCAGCAGAAAGGAGAAAAATGTACCAAAACTGAAGATAGCATTCAAGTACCAGAATGTAAAAAGAACTCCTAGAAGACCATGAAACTGAAACTACACACTAGGATTAACTCCACACATAACACTTTTTCCGAAAGATAAAAACAGGTTAAACACACAAAACACAAGTCACTGCTAAGTCTGAGATGATACTATCGATGACCACCAAGTGTGGATAACATTACATTAACCCTGGAAAGTTCTTAAGTTATTTGAGCCACCATCATCACATGGAAATCCTAAACAAAGCCACTAATTTCCAAGCAAACGGTAAAAATGTTATTTTTATAAGTGATATAGTCACTATTATTTAAAACAAGTAATCAGTTTCAGTTTGGAGAAAATGTTTATGCAGCCTGTCACCCTTCCAAGGAAATAGCTGTGAAAGATTAATAATCATCTAAAGTTTGTAGTGCTAGAAATATGCATGAGCCTATCCACAAGGGAAAGATCCCCCCAGGATCCCCAGTGGGATCAGCACAACCACAATACCAGGAGGGGAGGAGAACAGCACAGCTGGGAATAGGGAGACCAAAGTTTTAACAAAAATTATTAAAATTAAGCTTTTTTAAAGTTTCATAATATAAACATTAGAGCATGCATCCCTTCTTATGAATAAAAATGTCTCTTCCAAATATGATATTTATGAATGAGGTTAGTCTACAAAGCAATAGGACTACAAACATCAGATGGGCAAAATAAAATGAACCTATTAATTCTGAAGTTGGTTATATTTCATAGGCTAAAGAGCAGGAGATTGGTTTATATTAGATCTAAGGTGATACAGATGCCAAATGACATTTTGGAGGCAGTGTGTAGCTGTAAGGAGATATCAGGAAAAGCAGACTGGACACCTCCACAGAAGATAATTATACATCTAAGCACCCAGAAAGCATTCTGATATTGTGGCAGAATTAAAGCTGAATATGAAACCTCAGAGGCAATCTAACTGTGCTCAGCTCGACAAAGGGAGTTTTCCCTTGTACCTAATGAACAACAGAAATATTTTATGTTAGTTTTATGTAAATTCTTTTTACTGTTCCTCATTATTGTCCACATTTGTTAAAATTAATTTTTAATTAGTCACTACAAAAATATAAAACTTAGACATGTTTCTAGTGTTTTAACATGAAAATAAATAGCTGTCATTGGCAGTTCACAATGTTCTGGATACCTACATTGATCTTGTTTGCTTTGGAAAGAATAATCCTGACAAACAACTGTGAGTATTTACTCACAATAATATAGATGTTGATGATAAAGTACATAAGTCTATGATAAAATAACCATTGGGAATGACCCACAGACACTCCCTTCTGTTAATAAAAGTTTGGCAACCACGTCACACTTCTGCTCCACTGGCTGCAGGGTCCTGTGAACAAAGTGACATCATCATCACCAGTCTCTGAGAATAATCTGTGATCTTGTAACTCTTATCTTTGTTGATACTGGGAATTCCCTTGTCTCTTACCTGAACTAACACTTCCATTTCTGCTGCTTTCTCATTAGAAAAAGCCATCATGTGGATAAAAAAAGAGGAATACTTTTTTTTTGGTGTAAACATTTTTATAAAAGCATTTAAAATCAAAACAGCATCTTCAAGTAGCACATGGCTGAAAGAATATAACAACAACAAAAAAACAACACTTGAGGACAACAATTTATTTTGAAGCCAAAAAATTCTTTAGCAACTAGAAGAAAAGTATCTGTTTTGAACACATTCTATGCTAAGTACAGGAAGAGTACTCTTAATTGGTTTAGGTAGGTGTATTCAAACACCTGCACACCCTTTGAAGTTATTAAGAATTGCAATTTTAAAGGAAGCAAATAGAACATACCCTTAGGCTCTGGCTACAGTTTTGTGATACAAAGAGTTTGATGGCAAATTCAGCATGGGGAATTCCCACCTGAGCTCTGCATTCCTGTCTATGTGCCCTAGAACATCAGCCCTTCTGGACCAACAAACATTTCTAGGATCATCCATGACCCAGAACAGTTATCTAGTAACACTCAAATGTAACCTGCACAGCACAGGCCCACGAACAGCCCTGCATCAGCCCTGACCTGAATTGTTCCTCTTCTGAAGAGGAGAGTAGGGCAGGTAGGACTGGGTGAGGATAGAAGGTGACAACTCACTTAGCACTTCCATCTTTCACCTTGTAAAACAAACAAAGGAGAAGCCAACCTGTATGCTGACAGAAAAGAACATTTTCCACTGCCAAAGATGATTATTGTGAATGAGCAATAATTGTCCATAGCATTTATCAAATTGCTTATGTATGAGGCAAGCCAATGACAAACATATTTCTTTTCACCACATCCTTTAAATAATACAAGTAATTGTAAATCGACTTATTTACTTCTTTATATAATTGCTGCCCCAAAATTTGAAGCTATTTAAAAAATTCTATCCTCCTTACAATTTATACTTGTGGCTTGTTTTCATGATGGAAATATTTTTTGTCCAGGAGATCATATTTAACACACATTAAATACCTATTTAAATTAAACAGCCACACAAGGACTTCTCCCTACCAGGAGCTGGACAAATCCTAACCCTTACACAATCTCCCAAGGGGTGACAGCCAGTTTTCTATAACAATGAATATTCCCAACCCCATTCACTCACTGCTTTCATCAAGTAAGTCCTCCTCGTCATCCCCATCATTGTCCTCCTCCATCGCCTCCTCTTCATCTTCCTCCTCCTCCTCTTCCATATCCTCCTGCTCCAAGTCCGGGTCCAGGTCTGGATCACTCCCTGAGATTGACTCGTCTGACATGATTCCCAGTGGTGCTCCTTGTGCATTACCTGCTCATGTTCTACCGTGAGGCAGCCCTGGAAGGACACAGCAGAGGAACGTGAGCCCAGCAAATCCCAGCCTTTGAGCCTCAAGGCTCAACATCATAGCAGCATTACTGCACATAAAAAACCAAAGCAGCCTTTTAAATAACAGACTTAGATATCAGACTAAGCACAAAATCCTGTGTAGAAAACAGATGCCATAAGAAATGGATTGTAATGATACAGGCCCAGCACTGAAGAAACTCCATCTCCTCATTGGTATCATTGACATGTACACAGCAGGAAGATTCCTGGTATCAATGCCTCATTATTCAGAAATTAATAAACTTTGTGAACAATCACCATCCAAACAGGAAGCATACCAAAAAGGATCAGTGCCAGCATCCCCTCTGGATAGCTGTTACCCTGATCCCTGCAAACACCATCACAGTGGGCAGATGTGGCTCAGAGACAGAAACCCCCTCCTGCCTCAGCTGTACCCATTGCAAAGGTCACTCGGCTCCTTGTCACAGCCTGGCTGAACTCTCTGGTCCAGCCACACAACAAAAATACTGTCACCTTCATAATTCAGGCAAAAGACAACAAAGATCCAGTTCTAAAGGTTGCACTCCCTTTGTAAAACAGGGCAGAAGAAAAGTGAACATGAAGGATGGATCAGACAGCACTTGCATTTCCTTTCTCTCAAGGACAAGAACTGGGGCTGGCTGTGTGTAACTTCTCAGTTACACCTCTCCAGTGCATCACAGCAGAAATTGTGGTAGAACACTAAAATAAAGCCTGAAGAGAGGACTAGGGCAATCACAAAGTCACCAGTTTATCTGTTCAGATCATGCACTGTCACTTCTGGACAGTGATGGGTGCTCCTAAGCACACCTCTTCCATACACACAGAATGATCCTAAAGGAGCTGTGTAAGATGGATGAAAAGAAACACAATCAAGAAAGGAAAATAAAGAAGGTGCTTTCATCTTAAGGAATATAAGCAAAGGATGTATTCAAAGATCAAGTATCTTTGATCAAATCTTCTGCAGAAGAATTACTACCCACACATTCTCCAGAAAGGTTTAAAGAAAGATGGAGGAAACATTTCCTCATCACTCACTTCCCACTGCCCCCTACTTATACTACATTTCCAGTGTAAACTATAAAATGCTTGAGAACTAATCTGCCACTTAAAACAAAAAACAAAACAAAAAATTCACCAAAACCCACCCTCAAACTTCTAAGCAGATTAGGCAGTTCAAATATCTACAAACACTTAAAATTTCATTTAACACTTAAATTTCATTTTCAGCTGTGTTTCAACAGTTACCAGATTAACTCAGAAACCTGAAGGCTGAAGGTTAAAGACAACATCTCTGTACCAGGGGTGAAAATCCAACTGCTGAATTATTCCATCTGAAAGCCTTCAGCTCCTGCTCTGCCCCTCTCCCAGGAGCACTTTACCACCAGCAGAGACAATTGAAGTCTCTCCACTATTACGTGTGTCATGCCGAATAAGTTGGCTTAGTCGAGCAGATGGCAAAAAAGGCCCAAACCTGAATTAGTTCAAGTGGAACTGTGCCAGTTTACACAAGCCAAAGATATTAATTCAGCTTCTGTGGTCTCCTGGTAGGCAGGTACAAGCCCAGTTGCTGTCAGGATGCTGCAACATAGTCACCTCCAGCATCCCTTGTTTTCTGATGTCTGGTGACTTCAGTCAAGGGCTGCACACAGAAAGCCATCTATTATCAGAAATTTCCTAACAAATGTTGCCCTAAAGTCTATGTGTATTTCAAAACAGTGGCTTAGTTTTTCTTTTACATAGAAGCAACCAACCAAAGAAACCAAAGAAACATAAACACTGCTAATATGGCAGGAGTGAACTCTCCTCCACAAACAGAGAAAGCAGAAGTGCTGTAATGTCACTAAACGCTCCAGGTCAAAGAATGACACACGATACAGTTTCTCCCATCAGTATCCTCCTGCCTGTCATCCTCTAATCTTCCATCATTTGTCCCAGAACCTTAAAATAAAAAAACGCAAATCAAAACACAAAACACTCTCTGAAAAATGTTTAAAGGCAAGGATATGGGTCCCTGTATTTCTACAGATAAAATCAAACCCTGAGAGCTGTGGAGCAGCTCTCCCTCAGACTGGAGCACAAAAGGGCTCGAATCGAAGCTTTATTTTGGTTTAGCAGTAAGTACACGTTCAGTATAAGCCAGCTCCTGACACCCGCTCGGCAGCCCGGCCATATGCAGGAGAGCTAAACAGCAGCTTTTGAAAAGACTTAATTAAATCTCGCAGAGCTGGGTGAAACAAAGATGGTTAACTCCTCTGTGCCTATTGTGGAGCCGCCGTGTGCCTCTGTGCCGTCCCTCCGCCCTGCTGCGCTCCCTGCCGCTGCCCGAGCCCGGTCCCGGGAGGGCTCCCACCCTGCCTGGTGCCCAGCCCAGAGCCTGCCCTCGTTTCTCACACCGATCTGACCCAGTTCGGAGCCTCCCACCAAGGGGAATTATACAACAGGGCCAGATTGTGGCTGCCGCTACTGTTTTATGGCTGAGTTATTCCAACCTGCCCCATCTCCTGCCTTTGCACACGCAGGCACACTGTGCTCGATGTTTAATCGCTGGAGGAAGGGCACCTAGCGAGAGATAAACTCATTACCTGCCACCGGGCTCTTCCCAGTCCCTCACCGGATCGGCCGGGAGCTGGCCCCGAGCGGGATGTGTGCCTGGGGAGGGCTACAGCTCCAGGAAATCCGAATGAAACCCTCTGCACCACCCTTACAGCACACAGCCAGACAGACAGCCTTCCAGGACAGTGCCTCAACATTGGTGAGGCTGCTGAGAAACCGGGCTGAGATATTAGGGGGAAAGACTTGGAAAAATTCCTCTTGCTTACTCAAGGAGGAAAAAAGAGCTGTCATGTTTATCCTACCCAGAAGTTAAACCCTGCAATCAACTGCACATCAAATTAACATCCAAGACAGCCTCTCTCATGTATTATGTCCTGTCTTTCAACAAAGATAAAAATAGTTCTGAAGTTTTTTGGGCTTTGCTTTTTTAAGGTAGAACACTTCAGATAGTAAATGCCATGTGCTGATGACTGCCTCCTCCTCAAGCCTGCACAGAAAGGAGGCCCACTTCTAGATGAGGAAACCTTGAGAACTTGGACACATTTCTGTTGTCCTCACGTTTTTCTTTCACCCTGCAAAGCTTTAAAATCACTTCTCACATATAAAGTTGAGAGAGAAATGTGAAAGCAACTTTCCCCCTTCTACACTATAGTTGTTCCCAGCAGGGAGGTGCATGCTGTGAGCCAAACTCTAAGCAATCATCAGGGGATGTGGGGACTTAGGGCATTTCTGTACATCACTTTCATCAGAGGATCCATTAGCACTGTAAATACTGAACCTTTAATTAACTATTAGAAATACCTTCTAGTAAAAAGCAAGGATGCAGGACAAGGCAGAATGGAAACCTTCCTCACTTGAGAAGGAGCAGGGTTACCCTGTACTACAGAAAGCAACAAAAGCCACTGACTTTCCAGAAGTCTCTTTGCCCACTACAACACAAGTGACTTAGGCACAGGACATGCTCATTCCTGAGTACACAACCATCCCATACAAATCCCTTCAGAAAGGGCAGATTTAACGCTAATGCTGCTCCAGTGCTGAACAGTAAAGAGGATTCCATCACCTCTCCAACCTCCAGCCAAGCCCAATATCTGGGACTCATCAAGACTTGTCCTTAAAGCCTGTTTTGTAACCAAGACTTCACAGTGGCCATTGCTGTGCCTGGCCATAGAAACAGGATCAAGCACCCTGGCAAATCACAAGAGGATTTGTGCAGACAGTTTAATAAAAACAGATATTTGTAAGTCTGTAGTGCATAACACTCTTCAGTGTCTGTTACACAGTCATGTTTTATGGCAATAATAATAATTTCCTTTCATGTTTTTCTTTTTTGTTCGGCAGCAAAGAAGTAAAATGGTTGGCTGGGGCCATAAGATTCCTCTTAATACACTCAGGTCCCACACAAGCACTCCAAACTGGATGTGTATGGAGGTAACTGCTGGTTCCTCAGGGGAAATCTCATCTGTGTGTTAGACCACTACAAGCACCATTTGGTGCCTCATAGGCAGCCCTCACTATCCAGTAGAACATTATTATAAAGCACACGGCTGCATGAGTAAAGGAACTAGGAGCTTAAGCCTCTCTATGACAAAAGGTCTTGTAACAGTTTGCAAAAGATAACTTGCAATGTTATTGCAAAATAACAATTAATATTTCTCTGTTGCACTTAAAAATCTAGTAAGAAATAAACCTGAGATTAGTGGTTTTGAACAGTTTGATTCTAACAAACACCAAAATTTCTCTAATTACCATTATGCAACATATTAACACCTCTATTAAATTATTATGTAAAAAATTGTGTCCGGGGAATCGCCTAAAAGAATAAATATTTTTTCAAAAAGGAGCCAAGAGTTTTACTATACTAGTCCAGCAGACCCCTATAAGAGGTAAACAAAGCAAAGAAGTGTTTACTGAAAAATCAAAAGGAACTTATTCCCCCCAAATTGCATTTAAAGCCATCCTTAATTGATTACTTCATGATTTAAATCCCTTCTTCCTCTGCAGCCCGAGACTGTTGAGACTCCAGCTATGCAGTTTCTCTGCTGTGACTCACAGCTAACTGGTGGCCACACGCTGTTGGCTGGGAAGGAAGAAAACAATTCTCCTCCTTCATTTCATCTTGTTCAAATCACAAACAAACTAAGTGGCATTGATCCCCTCTAACTGATGTGTTCTCCACAGGAATATTAAACTGAAGGAAAAAGAAGGAGCCTGTGAAACCATAAATTGGGGAGCATCTGCTTGTCCTGTACCACCCTTCCAAGGAAGGCAAGTGTGCTTCTCCCCACTCCACATAAATATTGGACAATGGATCTAGTCTTCACCCACTCTGGATGTGAGTATTAAGGAGGCCCACTGTGATTTGTGGGGAACAGGAACTGAGAGAAAAAAATAACAGACTGCTTTTAGAAATACATCCATATATCAGTTTTGAGAGAGCTGCAGGACCTGCTCTTTTATTCTATGCAGGCTCACAATCTCACTCCTAAAAGGCACCACAAAATTAAAACTAGCCTGAAACTGGTTGTTCCCTGACAACATAAACAACAAAAGCTGCTGCAAGAAAGGGGGGAGAAAAAAAAAAAACAACAAAAAACAACCCCCCCAAAACCATAAAATCAACCCATAAAGAAAGAAAGGGGAAAACTAATCCTTCCCCTCTGCTGACATGACAGTGCTGGCACTGAGAATGTGACAATGAACATTACATAAGGCCTGGCTCCCACTGCGTTTGGAACAAAAAGAGCCAGTGTGAGTCAATGGCTGCATCTGCAGCTCCTTACACAACCTGAGCATCCATCACCTGCTGTGGGAGCCACCCTCCAGCCACGGGGTCCTTCTCTCCTGCAGTTCGGGAGGGACATGGGAACACCCTACAGCCAGCAGTGGTAACCTTTTTTAACCCTTAAAGAAAACCTGAACTGTCCATAAGATGCCAGCACTCCCTTCCCCACAGACTTTGTGAGGTTCTTCACCTCTGGACAGCCAGCAGAAATGGGCAAACGTTTTTGTGTTTGTATTTATGTATGTGTGTATAGATATGTATATAATTATTTGCCTAATCACTGATGCATTGCTTCTAAAAGCAATTTTGTTTAATCATATCAAAGCAGAAACTGATTTCCTATGAGTCAACTCTCTCCTTTCAAACACTCAGAATGTCCTCACCAGTGAACAACCATAGAAGAGCAGTTTGGTTTTTACTGCATAAAAGTTCAGGCTACCTGAGGCAAAGTAGAATGCGATTGGTTTTGCTTCCAGTAATTACTGACATCTGGACTAACACCATCACAAAATAACAAAAATTTTCTCTTTCTTCATAGACTCTTCATCTTTGTTTTTAGCTTTGTCAAATTCTATATAAACGGCACTTGCATTACCTACTAAAGGACACTCTTCTTCCCTGATCACTGGTTCTTTCAAAGCAAACAGCATGTCAATACAAAAGCCACTTTTGAGTGTGTTTTTACATGTTTGGCCCATGCTGCTACAGCAATAGAAAAAACAACCAAGACCTGTGTAAGGAGTAAAACCCTGAGAAAATCTTTCATATGGTGAGGAAAACTCAATAGTAGGCCACAGTGTGTCAGGATCCCAAATTACATTCAGTACATTTTATACAGCAGATTAATTTGGGAAAGATTTGCCTACCTTGAATTAATAATAACCATTCTCAAATTCCAAAAGATAAGTTTGAAAAGTCAGCTCTTGGGAGAGTGTGCCAAGCCTTTTCTTTGTGAACACCCAAACTATATCAAGATGTGAGCTAATTCTCTGTTGCAGACAGGTAGAGATATTATAAAAGAAAGGCCTTATAAAATACAGTTTAGGCCCTGGTATCTAGCTAAGCTAGAAGTAGCTTGTAAGTTCCCATAAAAAATTATAATAGTGAACACAACAACCTATTCTTAGAGAGAAAAATAAGTTTGCAACTGCATAAACAATGAATCTGTCCCATGAGAATCAGTGAAGAAAATATGTAAACATATCTAGAGAGAGAAAATTTGACAGACATATACAATAGCCCTTACCAACCAATGATCTGAGTTTCACTGTATTGCTAACCAGTTAGGTTTAATACAGTGCCTTCTGATATCTCCTATAAATATGAGCTTTGTGAACAAAGAATTGGCTTTTCTACATGAGAAAACTGAGTCCCATCTGCTGATTTATTCCAACAATTCCCATGTAGGAAAGATAAGAGATAACGGGAAGATCCCTCTGGAATTTAAGCTCTTGTCATACATAGGTGCCAGAGAAGAAGTTATGTAATAAATCAAGACTAAATTACATTGTATTAGGTTGCAGTGCAAGATGTAATGAGAAGTATGTATTCTATTGTCATCTTTTGAAACCAGGTGGAGCAGTGTTTTTAATCTCTTCTGGGGTGGATATTCTCTGTCAATGGCCCAGCTGTTAAAAGCAGGTGGGGCAGATTTCTTGATTTTCCAGGACCCATCCTCCCTCCAGGGGATATCTGCTGTCCATGGGCCATCGAGGCTCACTGCATGGCTGATAAAATTCCATCATCCCACTGGAGATGCTCCACCCAGGGGGAGGAGCCAAACATTCCTACCTGGATAAAAATCTGAGATTTAGAACACCAGATAAGCCTTTTCCACTAGATTCCAGTTGAAGACCAGACCCATCTACATCATCACTAAACCTTCAGAAGAAAACTACATCCTTTTACAAGATCTTTGCTTCAACAGAACCACATCTGTCACTCCAGGAGGACTGCAGCCACCATTTAATTAGACTTGATACCAAAATCCTGACCAACAGCGTGTCAGGTTGTATTCCAACTCTGTCAGTGTTGGTTTTCTTTTTTTTGTACAACATTTTTATTTTAATTTTCTAGTAAAGAACTGTTATTCCCATATCTTTGCCTGAGTGCTCCTTCATTTCAAAATTATAATAATTTGGAGGAAAGGGGTTTACATTCTCTATTTCAAGGAAGGTTCCTGCCTTCCTTAGCATGCTGACACCTGTCTTTTCAAACCAAGGCATTCATAAACAGAAGCAGTGGAACAGAGAGGAGTGAAAAGGCACGGAGCTACACCCCTCTCAAGGAAAGATCAGTCACTGTCACTCTTTGAAGACAAGCTGTGGCTTTGGTCATTGAGATATGCTAACATTATGGCTTACCTCCTTGAAAGGTACCTCTCAGAAACAGACTGGGATAGCTCATAAACAAGGTTTTCACCTTTCAGGATGAGGAAAACTGTAACTTTTCCAAATGTTAAAAGGTCTGATTTTATCCTATTTTCTCAGAAAACCCCCATCCACACACTCTTCTATCTTTGCCTCCCAGAGAAGCACATTTCCTTACAGGGGAATGATTCACTGCCTTCAGCTGTGTCCCTGCTCAGGAAATGAGCTTTCCCATCAGCAGCAGTCCAGGGCAGCCCACCATCCCCTGTGAGACAGATGCCAGTCACATCACACACTGGCATCACCAGACCACAAAATAAACACAACTTAACTCTGCCTCGGGTCATAGATCTGGTACAAAGAACCACAGAGATCTGGGAGCTTGGTTTTGATGTCTCATCCTTCTCCCTCTTCAAAACTGGACTTAAAATCTGAGCTTCTGGTTTATGTAGTTTGTAGAAAAATGAAGAATTCCACAAGAGTTTGTTCCTCTTTATTCCCTACCCCACCTCCAGCAATGATAATTACACCAGGGATAGGAAGTCTTACTTATGCCACCTACAGTTTACCAAAGAAACTTGAACATGAACAAAGACAAGAAAGAGCAAAACAAAAAAAGAATCCCAAAGTAGAAGGAAATGGAAATAAACAGTTTTGAAACTCATGTGATATGACAATTAGCATACGTTAGGCCCAATTTGCTGCCAACAATCAGACATTAAACTAATTTTTATTGAATTCCAACATAAATGAAAAACCATTAAAGCCATAAACTTCCTTCAGAAGTCATTCCTCCCT
Organism: Cettia cetti; assembly: GCA_013401135.1. Taxonomy (NCBI): domain Eukaryota; kingdom Metazoa; phylum Chordata; class Aves; order Passeriformes; family Sylviidae; genus Cettia; species Cettia cetti. Next base: position 157,614 of record VZUI01028482.1, read on the forward strand.
GCAACACTGCACAATGCTGGAAAAACTTAATGTTTAAGGGCCACTTTTCTGCTAGTTTTGAGAACCAAGTTGATTTTTACCTTTCCCACTAAGCAGGTCAAAATGAAACACACTGATCCTTATCTATCCTGCACAAATACATCTGCTTTGATAACACTGAACATTGACACTATAGGCAGCTTACATGGAAAACAAATGGATGAAAGAGCCTCCTGTGGTTCTGTCCTTAGTAATGGAAGTGCCACTTTGGTTGTGCTTTGCTGGCTGAAAACTTCCCAATGGTTTCGACAGGCCTGAAAGGGAAAAGAATGGAGCTTACTGCCTCTCCCCACAGAGCACAAATAACCCAACACACTGCTGAGGGGATTGTTTGGATACACACAAAAATCACCCCAATTGAGATAATAAATATTATTTCACAAAAAATACAGAGCTATGAGTCTCATGATATGCATATTACACGTTTAGCTTATACAATTGTGAGTATATGACTCTACATACTGGAGTTTATTTCCAAAAGAGCTTTAAAAGCAGCACAATGCAAGATGGGTCAAGGAGATACACAAATATTATCAGGAAGATAATATATCCTGAGGGACACCCATACCCTTTTGGTAAACTATCCAACTGCCCTGATCCAATTTAGACTACACAGGACATTAACTACCAACCATCACAAGCATATCCAGTGTTAAGCCAGGAAGGAGTAACTGAAAAGGGACATATTAACAAATTACTGTAAAACAATGTGTGACAAATTAGCACCACAACAATAATCCAGGGAAGGAGCTGCTGGCTACCAAACATAGCTCTTTTACAGTAAAAATGTCACTATCTCCCAAGTGTTTAAATTCACCTAACTTTTGTAAATGTTAGCAATGCCTTTTGCAGTACTTGTTCTTACCAAACAAACAATACTGTATATTCATACCTACACAGAATCCAAAAATGTTACATTTTCAAGATTCAGAAGCAGAATGACAAAGAGCATTCAGCTGTGATCTTCAAAAAACCAACAACCTTGTCAAGTGCTTTCCCCAAATGACCACTTTTTCTATCAAAGCTCATTCAGTGTTTGCAAATACTGCCTGACTGGCAGCTGTACCCAGTGAGCAAGAACAGGAAGAACAGCAGGAAAGCCAGGTCCTCTATGTCCTCTTGCCTTGTTACCATCCCAGGTGAAGGCAACCAAGTCATAAGAGGTCAACATCCCTACACTCAGATGCTATTATCTCTCCAAATGCAACAGGAATGGAATGTCTTGCCTTACCACTATTTATCTCCCCTCCTTTTCAATTATTAGTTAGATTATTGAATTATTCGTTTTGAATCATAGAAGTGTTTGAGTTGGAAAAGAACTCTAAGATCATAGAGTCCAGCCACTAACTCAGCACCGTAAAGTCCACCACTAACCCATGTCCCCAGGTGCCACATTGACACATATTTTAAATCCCTCTGGGGCTGGTGACTTTACCACTTCCCTGAACAGCCTATTCTGATGCTTGACAACCCTTTCAATGAAGAAATCTTGCCTAATATCCAATCAAAACCTTCCTGGCACAATCTGAGACCATTTTCTCTTATCCTGCTGCTTGTTCCTTGACAGAAGAGACCAACCCCCACCTGGCAACAGCCTCCTTTCAGGGAGCCTCCTTTTCTCCAGGCTGAGCCCCCTGCTGCCTCAGCTGCTCCTCATCTGACTTGTGCTCCAGACCCTTCCCCAGCTCTGTTCCCTTCTCTGGAGAAGCTCCAGCATATCTCAATGTTTTTCTTGTCATGAGAAGCCCAAAACTCAATCCAGGATTTGAGGTGCCACACCAGTGCCCACCACAGGGCACAGTCACTGCCCTGGTCCTGATGCTCACACCAGGGCTGGTACAAGCCAGGTGCCATCCACCTCCTTGGCCACCTGGGCTGACGTTCAGCCACTGCTGAGCAGTGCCCCAGGTCCTTTCCTGCTGGGAGCTTTCCAGGCACTGCCCCAGCCTGTAGTGCTGCAGGGGGTTGTTGTGGCCTTCCTGCCCTCCAGGAGATCAACACTCCTGCCCAAACTGGTGTCACTGCAAACTTACTGAGTGCCTTGATCCCCTCATCCAAGTAGGTGATAAAGACATTAAATAGGTGTGGGCCCAGTACCAAACCCTGGGGAACCCCACTAGTGCCCAGCTGGATGTGGCACCATTCCCCACCACCCCAGGCTTGGCCAGTTTTTTTTGCCCAGTCATTTAACTGAACTTGCTCATTTATCTAATTGTAGGAATTCTTGATTATTGTTGATTTGGGCAGAAGTAAGAAATTTGTGTAGTAACTATAACACTTATTTTGATGGGAGATTTTGGGTACAGTTAACAGCATTCTTTAACAGAGAAAACTAATTACATTGCACTTCCAAAGGAGATTTACTGGCAGTGCTGTAAAATCTCAGTCAACTTCATTCATTCCTTGCTAGGAATGAAGGAGGCAAATGATAAAAGTTAAAGACTTTCTCACCACAATAAAGAGATAGATATTCACAAAGAGGTTCCACAAAAGCACAGAGGTAGAGTATCTCATTCTGTTAAAATAAGCATTTCACTGACTAGAAGTACTGATTTAATTGAAATACAAGATCTGTTCTCTTGTTTTTTGTGAGTGCTATGGTAAGTACAGGAGGAAGGAAAAGTCACCTCTAAACAATTTATTGTGAGGGAGGAAAAAAAAGCATTTTCCTACAGAGTCTGTATGACTAAGCAGATCACCCACTTCTCCAGTGGATGTGGCACTCATTATCTCTACTCATTATCTGGGTCTTACTTCTCTCAAGCAGTTAACTATTGTCATCATAAAATAAACAAATTCATATTACAGACCTGAACCACTCCCATTCACTGGAGAACAGGATGTGAAGTTACAGCTGACAGAAACTTAGAAATGCTGGCTAGGGTGAATCTTACTATGCATTGTCCAGAATTAAGAGCTTTCCCCACCAAAAAAAAACCCCAGCTTCCCCAAGAAATTCTTCTCCAGAGACAACAGTACCACATACCAAGACTGAGGGAAAAATCAGGAAAAAAAGTCTTTTCTGGGATAACAGCTTCTCCCCAAGTATCTGATCTCAGATGCACTCCTTCAATTCCAAATCTCTATTACATGCAACAATCACCTTGACACCCAGTTTTCAAGGCAACAGTTGCTCCCTTTTTAGAGCCTGTGTTACACTTCATATGCTAAGCTCAAAAAGGCACTGGTCTTCTAAGGTTTATTTCTTGGTCCTGTTCCCTAAATTTCTTGACACCTATGGACAAGGAAATTAAAATCCAACTGATGTCACCACTCCTACAACAACTTCTCGATTTAAGGAAATATTCTTTGTTCCTGCTACATCCTCCACCCCAACACCCTCTACAAAAGCAAGCTGATTTTTCTTACTTCTTATGCCTGGAAGCTCATGTTTGGTTGCAGAGGTGCATTCCATAATCTGGGCACTTTTTTTAAGGAAGGAATATACAGCTCTTGCACTGCTTTGCAGCCAGCTGTCTTTGCACACAAGTGTGTTAAGTAGCAATGCTGCAAGAGTAATCAAACCTCTCTGGACAGTTCCATTACACTGGGAATGCTGCTCCTTTCACTTCCATCAGTGAGTGATGCAAATAATAAATGCAAAGATGCAAAGACTGAATAAAAGAGTGCACTAAAGAGAAGATGGCAACCAAACCCTGATGCTAAACCCACCAATTAGAGAGACAGAGACATGCCTTGACACTGACAGAGAGTTTTCAGAATTTACAGGCACCAGAAGGGTAATAAACATTCGGCCTTGATTAAATTACCCATTTTCCCTCTTGCTGACTGCAGCCTCCCAGGCCTCAGACACATTTTCTGCAGCAGCTGCTCTTTTCCCACCACACCATGCCAGCACAACCCTCTGCGTGGCTGGACAGCAAACTGATTCAGCTGAAAACCTACCTGGAAGCAAAATTCAGCTCCCAAATGTGATTTACCACAAAGTTGCATGAACAGCTGTGGGGGCACAAAGGGGAATAAAAAAACCAGTGAGAGGGTGAGAACATGCAGCCCTGGGTATGGGCTGATCCAGCTGGAGTCACTGTCACCAAGGCCATGCTCTGAGCAGGCAGACACTGCTCCAGTGCAAGGGACAGACAGCACTTTTATTTGAGATGATCCTTGTGACAAAGCTTCCTTGCCTTCAAAACTCCAGCCCAAAGGATGATGCATGTAGCCAAGGTAACAATCTCTATTGTCTCTTTCTTTGAATAGTCATGGTATCACTATGTGGTTTGGGTAAACTGAACTTCATTTTGCTGGACTTTTTCAATGGGAAAAGAAAATGCAATTGCCACTCAAAGCACAGAAGCAGCATAATTCATAAATATCATGCAGACAGACTTCCTTGCTGTGCACATCTCTCTCCCCACAGCAAATACTCTTAAACTGCCCAAAGCTCAAAGCAAAATTCACCTCCTTATATAAGTCCTTAGCATGTAGCATCTTTAGTGAGAGCCTCTGTAAACAGGTCCTTCCAATTCCACATGAGCACCAGGAAAGGCAGGATAAGGCTCTGTTTCAGGGAACAGGAAGATAAGATGGCCCAACCTTGAAACACTGCACTGAAAGAAATTTCTCTGGGTCAGGGCATGGCCCCTGCTAAATGCACTCAGGGGGACTTGTTAAAGAACACATCTACAGGGTGACACAGGGAAGTGGTGCAACCTGTGCCATGAGAACAAATGGACAATTTCTTTAACCTCATGAGAGGAATTTACTTTGGCCATGATCACACCCCCTCACCCCCACTCTGAGATCAAGGGCTGATTTTCAGTACTTGAATAAGAGAATCACTTTTGTTAGCCCTCTGCCTTTCTTCATTTTCTTGTTGTATCTTACCATGTCTGGCATAAGTAGATATTCCTGGGCTGTCCTACAACACAGACCTTTCCCCTAAATGCAACCAAGAGCCACTGTGGGGATTGGCCATAAATACACACTGGTGTACGTAGCCTCTCATGCACATCCCGTGTTTGCTTTGTGTTTGTTTCACTTAACACTTGAACTTCACCCAAACTGTTCAGGAGGCATGAATACCCTTGGCATGAGGTCCTAAAAGTTTTCTCTCATCCTTTCTTCTCACAAGAATGAAGTTGCCACTCCAGAGACCACTGCTCTTGGTCTGAATTTTCTGACCCAGGCCACAGGTAAACTTTTTCACATTCTCTAGCTTATACTAAATAACGTCAGAACAAAGCATAGAAAAAAGTGAGAAAAGAGGTGACAGGTCCCCTTAGCAACCATGAGAAAGATATCTGTAGATATCCTGTAGAATACAGGAGGAGTTCCAGCACATTAAGACCAAATGAAATTAAAAAAATCTGAAATCCTTATCTCCTGAGTTCTACAGTTTCCTCCAATCCCCAAAATCTTACACTGACTCCCAGACAATTAACTCTGCTCACCTTCAGTGTTCCCTGCCATAAAGCAATGGCAAAGAGAAGCCAGCAGATCATTGTGGGGAGGGGGGGAGGGTGAAGAAACTGTTCACTTATAACCACTTCTGTCTCTCTTCACTGCCTTCTTTCTCTCTGTCAGCAAAATGGGTCAGACAAGATAACAGAAAGGAGAGCAAGAGATGCAGAGGAGACACACCCCCTCCAAGCTGCAAGGAAATTGAAAGATAAACAACTTCCCTCAACAGAATGATTTACCTCTAAGTCTTCCTGCATAGGCCAGCCCAGGAGTGAAAAAAAACAAACAAACAAACAAACAAAAAAAAAAAACAAAAACAAGACCTTGCCAAAATAATAAAATAAGTCTTAGAGGGGGAAAGGTAACACTTGGCTGGAAAATGCTCCAAGGAGGTAACTTCTAGCAGGACAGCCTCTTTCACTGATAAAAGAAGTAACTTCTTATAGTGCTGACCCTTCCCCAAACCCAGAGGCCCCGAGCAGGCAGATCACACCTGATGCTTGCTGGAACATCCTTCCTGCACAAGGGCTGTCAGTGCAGGCACAATTCCCTGCCGAGGCTGAGGGAGAGCCTGGGGAAAGGCTGTGCAGGACAATCTGCCAGGAGCAGAGCATCCAGCTCCTGCATTTCCCAGCCCCTTCCTCTGCCACACAACTGGGCACACCCCTGTCCTGTGATGGGGAAAGATCAGGGTGGCTGGAAAGGTGCTCACCAGGCACAAGCTGCTGTCACAGCCAGACTGGTTTCCATTGGACTTCCAGAAGGGTTTAGGGAAACATCCCAAACCAATTGTCCACAGAGAAGCAGTAATCTCCCTAATGGCCAAGGAAGGAGAGTTTTTACATATTTTTTTCCTCTCTACATCCTTCACTGCTTTGGCAGACAGAACACAACAGAAACCATTCCTCTGGTGGACAAGGGACACACTGATTTCATGCTGCCACAAACACACATCCTTATGCACCCACACTCAGCTACCTCTGCCAGCAAGAGCACATGCAGATTCTTCCCCCAAGGAGAAAACAATTTCTACAGAATGTAAAGACTGCTCACTACTGGAGAAAACATCTTCAGAGCACATTATCAGATTTTTTGAGGAAAAAAACTGGGGAGGATATTCCAGCCTCTTCAGGAAATGAAACAGCCACCCTGTCCTTCCCCATCACCAAAAATGACAGTGCTTCCCAAAAAAAGAGAGGACAAAAATCTGATTTCATTTAAGTGCATGGTGCATACAAGCACATTTATTCCCCTAAGATAAAACATACACTTAATACTTTTCAAGGACTGCTATAAGAGAGTTACCACCACCAGATCCTCTGACTGACTCTAGCACGTGCAGGAAGAGTCTGAACATGACTGGGTGAGATCTGTTTAGCAAGTGCCAGTGCCCCTGCATAGTGGCAGCTACACTCGTACATTTACAGTGCATTTCCTCACCCATATCTTCCAAATGATACTCCATCCTGACTTGATGACTTCAAGAGATGGAGACATCCTAATTTTCCCTAATACTTAAAAGCTTCTTCCTAATGTCTTCAGTTGTTGATCACACTCACTGTTAACAATCTGTGCCTTTTTCCTAATTTGAAATAATCTTTTTAACTTCCAGGCACTGGCTGCTATTGTATCTCTTTCCACTAAATTAAAGAGCCCTTTGGTACACAGCCTATTCTGCCCACAGAAAATTGAGAAACTTTTAAATACCTTGTGATAAGCTAAACTGATTGAGCAGTTCAAGAAAAAGTTTTATAATGAGCAGTTCAATCCCTCAGGTAACACTGAACACTACATCTTTCTTGCCTTTGAACATCTCTTTAAAAACACCAACATTACACCTTGTCAAAATACTCCACAACTGATTTCACCTCTCTGTCCTTATTCAGTATTTCCTGTTATTATGAATGTACATTAGCATTACAAAATTAATTAGCTTATTTTAAGCTTTAAGGACTCACTGCCGTGTATCTGCTCTGCTCCTGCCATCCTTTCCAAGGTCACTGGTTTCTGGAAGCACAATTCTGTATTCTAAAACTACAGCCTCCAGTCTTTCCCATAACATGCATAATGTGCTCCAGCTCTATGAAAACATTTGGCCATATTAAACCCAGTTACCCAAACAATTCAGAGGACACTGTACAGCTGCTGTTCCTTCTTCATGCTTCACCACTCAGGCACAACCTTTACATAATCCACACATTTGGATTTGTTTTCTTCCAGGCCACTGACAAAAATACTACAAAGCTCTGGAACCTACTATAAATCCCTGAAAAAATCCTCCATTCATATTCTATTTTCCACATCTACTGTTTTTAATCCAGTTGTTGACTCACAGATCATACATGAAACTGTATCTGTTGAACAAGATTCACTTTTCAACAACACCCTCACTGACTGAAGCAGTCATGGGAATACAATTACCACACAAATCCCATTTGTAAGTATGTGTTTGATACAAGAGATTTAATTAGAATTTTTTGATCTTCCAGAGCACTGCTACTCCCCAGCCATGTAACAGAGTCTCTTTTGCTTCACTAATTTTTAGTAAATCCCACCATCAGCCTTCCTCAATCAATTCCTTTTCCAGCAACATTCCATTTTCCATGTTGACTCAGCACACAGTTGGAGCACCTGTGCTCCACTATCCACTCCCAGGCTTTGACAGATCCACAGAATTTGTTTTGTTTGGGGTTTGGTTGGTTGTTGTTGTATCAGCAACAAACAGCTAGAGCAATTCATTTTAACAACCTATTTATTATGGATTCAACAACTCCAAATATAATAACCCACATTTCATTGACGCTGATGTTCTGGGTAAGATTTGAGAAACTGGAGAAAATCTTCAGTGAACTACCGTGTCGATAAAATGCCATTTCCACAGTTCTGTCGGGCTAGGAAAGTTCTCTTCACAAGAATTTTAGATAAAAATTTTCATTGTGAAGAAAATCAAGTCAAAATTATGTTACTTCCACTGTGTTTCAATTACTTTCCATCCTGTGTTTGCCCTACAAACTCTTTGTACCCGACCAGCCAGGTTCTGCACTTTCTCTTGGTCAATTCTGCCCTTGTATAGCTGCACTTCTTTGTTAATCAGATCAAGCTGGTTTGCCACAGAGAACACCAAAACAAACTTTTCTGCCAAATCACTACAAACCCCCTTTAATTGCTGTTATAAGTCTACTGCCTCTCTTATATAAAGCACCTTGTTTTGCACTTGACTCGACCAAAGTCCTCCTGCTTCAGTTTCAATGTATTTGTAAGTAAGAAAGCATGTGGGCATGCTGAGCTTTTCCACCTATCTGCCACCAAAGGTCCACCAGCACAGAAACAGTTACACTGGCAGAAGAGAAACTTTGGTAAAACCTTAATTCTTGGCTAGCTCCTACCACTACCATTGTGTGTGCAGGTGTGGAGGAGGAGAGAGAAACTCAACACACCAGCAAGAAGCTGGTTCATCTCATCAACTCTCCTCTGTTCCAAACAGGTACCCAAGAAGCAAATGGTAACTGCACTTTGCAGCTCAGAAATTCCTCTTAGGACTTAGGGCACTGTTTGTATGGTTTGAATGCTGCACTCCATGTTTATACCACAAGCTGCACTGATGGAATCTAACAGATTTCTTCAGCCTGGTTTCAAAGCAACTGGCTAACAGTCTCCCCCTAAAGACTCCTGCATCTTTGGATGAGATCTTCAGTCATGAGGTTATTCAGCACTTTTCCCCAGCACAGGATCAATACTTCCTCCAGACAAGTGCCTACCAGCCTTCACGTCTTTCCTGATGCTTGAATAACTGACTGTCACTAATACAACAGTTGGATCATTTTTCCTTTCTTTGTGCATTCCAACTTGAAGATACACTCTCAGAACAGCAGCTTTGGGACAAAGTGACAGGCCACCCCAGAGGGCTTCAAATCACTGCTGCTACTTGCAGGTTTTAGAGCATGCTGAAAATGCTGCTATGAGGTCTAAGAGATGGATGTAACACTTCAAGTGAGTCACAGACACCTTTGAAATACCACAAGATTTTTGGAGGTGTCAGACTGACCCCAACTCCAGCGTTACCACTGAGTAAGAGCAAAATTTCAATTACTACAGCTGCTGTGAGATTGCAATAGCACTGAATCAGCCTTGCTCACAGGACTGCACAGAAATTCTGCTACAACACATCAGGCATAAATTGAGTCAGTGGTATATGTGACCTTTAGAATTTCTGAAAGGTTATTTTCTATACCTTGAAATCTTTTTCAAAGTAACAAATCTTTTGGATATTCTTATGCAGTTTTATATCTGCATGAACGAAAGCAATGTATACATTTTCACCTTTTTTCCCCCCTCAAAACTTGTTTCCACTTCAGATATACCAATTTTGTCAGCAAATGTGCAGTTGGCATTTGCTGGTTATCACATACAAAATACTGATCAATAACTCACTATTATTTAGAATGTCATGCCACCAGCAAGCTGGTTTTAAAAAACTATGACTTAAAAAAAAAAAAAAAAAAACCCAAACAAAACAATGCCACCATATTCTTAGAAACTCAACCAGCTTCTAAAGGTGCCTGTTCAACAAATTTTACCTTCTCATGGCTACCTGTAATTCCACCTTCTTTCTTCTCCCAGTGTATAATGACACTTGATTTCATCAGCTAATTCTATCCCTTTCTCAAACAACAACAAATGATTGTTTTTTATTTCATCATTCCCTACATCTTTAAAACTGTTTCTTAATAAGCATAAAGCCCTAAAAAATTAAATGTGAGGATTCTAAAAGTTAACAAGAAACAAAATTTTCATTCATTGTTTCAAATCACCTAAATAGCAGATTCTACACTAATCTTCTGTGCTGCCAAAAGTACTTGATAAGCACTGATTTGGGGGGCAGGGGAAAGCCCAGCTCTCTATAAATTATTTTTATATAGCTAAAATGTTGCTTAAACACAACAAGTTCCTGTCTTGAGATGAGCATTCTCTGAAACAAGTTCAGCTGTAATTAACTCAATAGTCAGATAAATAAAATGCAGAAATTATTTTGTGTAAGCAGAAAACATGTCTCAAAACTACATCTGTACCAAGGATCTAGGAATAGCAAACAATACTTAACCTCTGCAGGAACTAAATCCTGGAGAATTAGGTTTAAAATAAGAGACTTTGTTAGCAGAGAATATTTATATCCCAAAGGGTATTGTCTCCCAAAAATTTCTAAGCACCTGATGGAGACAAGTTCAAGGACATTAAAGGAGCATCACTGCATGGTAACTAACAGCATTCTTAACCTTGTACCCAACTGCTCCATTCATCTCACACCCACAAAGCACCGTATTTGAAAGCACACTTTCTACATTGTTACATTCTGGATTTGATCAAATGGGATTCAACTCCACGCCCAAGGGGAAAGCCTGCCACTCCCCTCCTAGCATGGTGCCTTGACACAGCTCAAAGAAGTGCTTGAAACAATTTTGAGAAACAAAGTGAAGGCACCAACAGGAAGGTCTGTCAGCTGGAAAGTCAGGATAGCTGTGACAGAAGACTTGGAATCACAGAGCCAAGAGTCACACTAGTGCCAACTGGAATATGTGGAAAAGGATGGAAGAGCTACTGCTCAGTGCTGCAGGTGTGTGACTTGACACGTGTGTACCCACACAGGGACGTGTGCACGTGAATGAGGCTCTGCAGAGCTGTGTGCCAGGAGGGTGAGTGACACTGGTGCTGAGCATGTGTGCAAACACAGCCCTGCACACGAGAAATGCAACACAGTGATGGCACTGGTAGGAGCACAGCCACCCTGAGCCAGGGAAACCATGGCTCCCGGGCACTCAGCACTTCTCTGAGCCTCTGGAAACACCACAGGCCGTTTTGGGCACCCCAAGAACATGACAGGCACTGATAAACTAGAGGGGGTTTGGTGGAGGGCTACCAAGATGCTCAGAGAGACAGAGCTGTGTGAAGAGAGGCTGTGGGAGATGGGAAGGTCCAGATTGGAGAAGAAGAGGCTTTGGGGAGCTGACAGCAGATCTGCTGCACCTACATGGGGGTCTGTGCACAGGGGCACACAGCAGGACATCAGACACAAACTGCAGTGGTGCTGGTGTGACCTGACCTAGAGGAAACTTTCCTGGTGAGGAGTCAAGCACCAGAACAGCACACAAACTGACAAACCTTTGTCCTTGGAGGGTTTAAGACCTGAATGAACAAAGTCCTGCTCCGACCTTGGTGTAGATCCCACTTTGAGCAGCAGGTTGGACTAGACACCTCTTGAGGCCCTTTCCAGCCTGAAATATTCCACAGTGTCAACTTGGATCCCAGAGAACACCACTATGTCCTGTCACAAATGTACTATGCCAGGTTATACCTTTCAAATCTTCATTAAAATGTAACCACTATCAAGAGGAGACAAAACCCATGCTGTCTGGTTCATCTCCTCCCAAGAGCACAGGTTCCCACCCAGGATCTGCAATAGCCTTGAGTATCAAATCTGGAATTCCAAGAGATTTTAGAGGCACAGAAGTTACCAGTTACCTGAGTGCAGTACAAGTGGAACCCAGTGCCCAAACACGCAGAGCTTTTTTGGGAGAAGGCGGTGTATACTCTGAGGCAGAAAATGTCACACATCCACAACAGCTCTTCCCCAAAGTAGCAACTGTGTATTTCTTGAAAATTTCACGTTCAGCACCTACCCTCAAGGAACAGCCCCTACATTCTGATGCTGTAAAGGCACAGGGTTAAGAAGCTGCATTGTTCTCTCCCAGGGTGTACAGCTCCACACCTGGAAAAAGAAGCCTCACTTAGCAAACCAAAACCATGCCAGCTCCCAGCAGGAGCACCTGCAGTAGTCTAAACAGACTGGTTTGGTTTTTATTCTTCTTCTGGGTGCTGCTGCCCCTAGAGCAGAGTTATTTAAAGGCTGTTAATTCTAAATTAATTGATTCTGCATTGAAACACACAGAGACCACTCACAAGGCCATTACTCTAAGTCAGGAAGGGGAGCTAGCATCTTCAACCAGGCAGCAGAACATCTTGAACCAAAACAGAAGTTTGCAGTGATTTCCTATGGTCTAAGTGTATATTCACCAAGTATGATGCTTGCATAACCACACAAAGGATATCCAATGTTAACAAAGTTATAAAGAGAAGCAAATGTAACCATCTTATTAGCATTTAAAAAAACCCAAACAACAAAACCCCCAAAAAACCCCAGTTACTTGTTTTTACTGTTTGGTTGTTTGGGGTTTTTTAAATCAAAATTCCCCCACCTGAACACAGACTGGAGAGACGTAGCAAGAACTTTTTAAAGCACAAGTTTTGTACCAATCAACTAAGAGACAGGAGAGGATTTCAATGGAGTTTATGAGCATCGAAACATCCAGTCACCCAAAACCTATTCCTCGGAGGGAGCAAGTTAAAAAGTGTGAGACAGGATCCAGAGAGGAGAGGTAACAAGATCAGCAGCACCAGCTCAGCACACCGAACCTTCCCCTTCCACAGCCCACAAACAAGTCTCACACAGACAATAAATTATGACTCTGCATGTCTGTTTACCAGTCCCACAGACATGTTTACCAGTACTACAGATCGCTGCTGCTCGGCCACAGCAGAGCGTGACAAGCCCTGCTCCGCCGGGCTCCGCCAGGCCCTTCCGCCTCAGCACCGCGCTGCCGGCACGGGCGGACCCCGGGGAGCCGCGGCACCCCACAGGGGGCATGCGCACCCCCCGGCTCCCACGACAATCACAACCGCGCTCAGGCCCGAAGCTCGGCCGGGCGAGCCCCGGGC